>JABUQX010129419.1:0-15000 GCA_015478945.1 Trachelipus rathkii
GCATTTAAATGCTTTATATATATATGCTATCAAGCTCCCTCGGCTTTGGGTTTCCCTTCTTTCTCGTTTGCTTATATATTATTCTAAAGCTTTCTTTCCCTCCAAATCCGCTCAAATATCGGCTGTTGTTTGATGGGGCGATATTCGGCTGTTGTTGATGGGGCGATTTCTTTCTTCTTTTCTGTCATAGTGGTGTTCCTCCAGGTTCTGTCTTATCTCAAACTTTATTCCGTTCTTTCAAATAATGATCTTCTCACCCTGCACGCTCTAACTCCTAGTCCACAAGTCGTATTCAGACTGACCCTCGACCCTTCATCCATCTTTAACTCAGTAACAATTCTACTTTTACTTCTGACATTGCCCGCTCGTCTTATCTTTCCGATTGTTATTCTCTCATGATGCGAGAGAAAATATAGGACTTTGTGAAATTCATCCTCTTAAAACACCCAACTTTTTTTCAAATGCTTCTCTTCTCTAAGACACGCTTACTAACTTTCCTGTCTCTTTCGACCGGTATCTGTCGTCTCTCTGTTGAACAATTTAAAACATCCTTGGCGCTTAAACTGGAACAAATGTCTGGGAGTAGAATCCCAAATCAAAAACCAACGGGTTGCTAAGGTGAGCGACCGTCAAGAACTGGAAGTTCTGTTTAGACTGTGAAGAACTTTCCACTCTTTCTTCGAGTTGCGCTAAAGCATAAACAAAGAGAGATCTTCATCTCAGTTCGCCATGGGTATGGAGTAGCTCTAAATAATCTGGGGTGAGGGGGGATGGAGGGTAAGCTCTAATATCTGGGGGGGGGGGGCGGCTCTGCTGGTTACACCCGCTTTTGGACAGGGTCGAGTCAATGGAAAGGTTCTATACTGTTTCTGTAGCTTTGCACAGTTCACTTGCCCTCTATCTTTTGCCGAGGCGATGTGGTAGGCTTATTATTTCTATCCTAATAGGTAATCTCACGCTGGCGGCAAGTGCTCGCAGGCAAACTTATCACTAAAGCGTACCACCACCTTTACGGACGCCATTCGTACCGCCACACATAGGTGTGTATCCTGCCGGACAGAGTATTTTGTTAGACACTTGGGTAACCATCAGCTAATTTGCTAAAGGTGCTCCCTTATTTCCCCAGCCATCTCTCTTGTTTTGTGGAATTCTTTCCATCTTCTGTATTTCCCGTTGAATCAATTTATTCTCTCCTCACTTTATGTATAGCCTGCGATGTCTTTGTGCTCATCAATGCTCATCATTGCGCACGAGGTGAACTTTTGAGAGAATACACCCCCGTCCTTAGAAAAGGAGGCGTCCTGCGCGTGAGTGAGAGGAATTGAACGGCTGGTAAAATCCTTGATTGGGCAGCATATAATGTGGCAAATGAACTGAATCTCCTATTCCCGACGGGCCGCATCAAAACGATTCACTCAGATATCCCAGAGAATCTAGCTCGCTTTTTCCACATTACCCCAGATTGGGATCATTCGAATTATGCATCGCAATGAGGCCCAGAGGGGGCGAGGCTCTAGTGACAAATTTTTGAACCTATTTCAAACTGGTAAATTCTAACCTTTAAGACTATCTTAGTACTCAACAGCGACTTCGCTTACCGGTTCGCTTGACTACTCAGTACACAACAATCTACCATAGCCTCTCCTACCACAACTCACTCCATCAGAATTGCAAAATCCTTATATCGCTCCTCTCCACTTGCCTTTCCCACAGAAGCACACCGAACTACATTTTCAGCAAGGCCACATTCCACCATTTTCCACACCGTTTCCTTTCATACTTTGTCTTTCAGTCACAGCGAGCAAATATCAAAATTTGCCCTTTCTAAATACATCCATAGAAGACAATCTCTACCTCATCTCCAGTCAACATCCCTGGACATTGTGATATAGCAGATATGATGCACCCACGACATTTTACGCCGAAGGATAGAGAGGGGCCGCTTATCTGGCGGATCTAACGATCTTCAAACATGCCATTAGCATTCCTGGCAGAAATGAGTGGTAGTAGGCACCAACCTAACTACCACCGGCCCTTAGTGCGCCTTCTAGGGCGACAACAAACGCCGACATGAAACAATGTTGTGGGGCAATTTTGTTTCTCCCTACATATCATACTTAATGCAGTTGAACAATTGTAACACATGATTAAAGATGTCTGTCTAGAACGATGGGTATCTGTAAAAGAATTTGGATTCAATGCAATGAGATTGATGTCTATGGAGGATGAGTTGTGGAGTATGAAGCGCATAACAGAAATAGTTGGAGGCACTGATGGGTGGTATCACATATATATAAATATATATTAATATATTATAATCTATATATAATATATACTATATTATAGTATATATATATATATATATATATAAATTGAGTTATTAATGTTTTTAACACAAAATATTATCAAAAATTCTTAATATTTGTTCAAGTAATCGGCAAAATAATCGGCTGGGCAGGAAATTTTATGCCGATGAAACAGTGATTTTAAAAAAAATATGCCGATTTTAGCCGATGAGTTGCGGTTATCCGATCCATCACTAATATATTATATAAGTAATAGTATTATATATTATATATAAGTATAATATATATATATATATTTATATAATTATATATATATATATATATATATTATTATAATAGATATATATGTATTATATTATATATATAAAATTTTTTTTTCAAGAGGGTGGAGTCGAGTCGGAGTCGGTAAATTTTTTCAAAAGGGTGGAAGTCGGAGCGTAAATTTTTCAGAGGGTGAGTCGGTAGTCGGAAAAAATTTTTGAAAACCGACTCCACAACCCTGATGAATATAGCCAAAAAATAAATAACACTTCCACATATGAGGTACTTCACACATTTTACTAAAAACTTTCCTTAAGAAAAAGACCAACGAAAAGAAAATCCTCATCCAGATTCTTACACAACTTTGAACCTCCAGGAGAAGGGCTGTAAAGCACTCCTTCATTCGAGTGTTTAGGAATACAGAAACACCCCATTCTGCAGGATGGATTATTATTTTTGCTACGAAGTTTGATGAAGGATTTTTTTCTGTTTTTGTCTTGCTTAAGGAACTTTTTAGAAGAATTTGTGAAGTACTTAAATATGTTGAAAATTTGACACTTAAAATTTTTTTTGGCTATAATATTGCTTTTATTTTAATAGCGGAATAATTTAACAAAATAATTGATAAAGTAGCCATTCCCCCTCTCGCACAATTAATTTTGTTTAACTCGGCCTGAAAGAGCCCTAGTTTTGGAGGCGGAAAATGTTTGCAATTAGGCAAGCCAATCGACACTTGGTTTAAGTCCTGAAACGAAGAGAATCTGATGGGAATTGTTTTCTTTCTAATTTTAAAAGGAAAGAATATGAAGAAAGTGACTTCTTGAGACGGAAAATTTCAAAACGAACTCTTACATACTTTGAACCTCACAAAAAGGCTGTTTTGACGGACTTCCAGCCTTCCTTGAAAGGTTCAAACTCGTCCTTTACGAGTTTGTTTAGGACTTTAAGGACATTCTTTCTGAGGAGTGGATATGATTTTTTGCCTTATGAGAGTTGGAATTTGGATGAAGGAATTTTTTCTGCGTTTTTGGTTCTGCTTAAGGGAACTTTTTAGAATAATTTGGGCTTTATTAATATTACATTATATTATAAACTTATCAATTTACCAAATTTTAATCTTTTAAATGAAAGAAAATATTTTACACGCTCATACATGTCAAAGACATGAATTATTATTCATACACTATTATTATTTATTATTATTAATTATTAATTATTATATTATATTATTAGTTATTATTATTATTTATTATTATTATTTTGTTAATTACACTATTATTATAAAACTATCATATTACACATTTATCTTTTCCAACCAGAAGAAATAAATTTTACTGATCCCTCATACATATCAAAGATGAAATTGAAATAAAAGATGAGCCTCTGATTTTTGAGGAAGAACATTTGGAGACTGATCAACATTTGAACAAATTTCTCAAATAGAAGAAAGTCTGGTAAGAATAGAGAATTAAAAGGTTGTTATATTTTTTGTGTTTCTTATGAATTTGAAGCATTAATTTTTTTAATGAATCTTATTATTTTCAGAAATTAATTATTTTATCACTAATCGTGTGATAAATTTTGGTGATTTTAGTTTCTAAAGTTAGAGGGTCGCAAATAATGTTTGGTAGTTTACTTCATCCGGTCTGTTCCTCCTTTGAAATCCATAATATTCCTTATGTTCCCTTATGTTTTGAAAATCAGCAATGAGGGAGAATTTTTTTTGAAAAGTTAAATTTTGCTCTTTCAATCTTATTTATTCCTTTACCACGAACAGCAACTTTTAATAGTACCCGTCTTTTAAGACTGCGTTAAATTATTTATACCTTTTTCTGTCTAGTTTTTAGCCTATAGTTTCTATAAGAAATCTGAAAGACTTAGCAAAAATACCGAACATTGCAAAATTTTCTTAAAAAAATTAACTACAAAAATGCGCATGAACTAAATCTATTTTGTTATCATCAATCAACATCGGATACGCTACCCCCTCCTTTCCCACCGCCAGATCGGGGTGCAGGGTGCGCAAAAACCATAACAGCTGGAAAACAGAAAAGTGAAGGTGGGAGAACTCATGACGCCCCTTCATTTTTTAACCTTTTTGTAATAAGCTGATTGTCCCGCGCAGAAAAAAAAAAACAAAATTCCCAGGAAGAATTCTCGAGACTTCGATAGACTCTCACTGTGGTATCATCGTCAATGTAGGGTTCATCTGATCCTTTGGACCAGAGGTCCACAGCCATTATTTCCTCCTCACAAAACCCTCCGAGATTTCACCCTATATGCACCTTTCTTCTCACTCTCCTGCCGACTACCGTATTCCCTTCCATTCAAGAACTTCCCCTTTACTGAGTAAATCCACATTTTTCTTCTTCTCTCATTGTACGCCCTTCTTTCACACCCAACACAGAACTCCCTAACACGTTCATTCCTAGTTTCAAATCAGATTCTTCCTCGACACCCAAATTCACCCCTAGAGTATTAACAAGATTGAAACCTTAGATACTATACATCTTATTCTTCCACTCATAGCAGTTGTCACTAACTTTCTAGCATTACACACACACGGTAAAAACTACCACTCTTGTAGTAAAAACCCTAAGTTCACATCAAGACGTTAGTCTTGTTTGTATTCTCCCAAGGATCTAATTTACATACAAAAACCAGCCACCTCCATCATTCACAACTTTCCTACCTATTACACTTTGCATTATCCGTTCCCTTTTCATCAAATCATATATCCCTAAAATATTAAACTCAGAAGGGATGGTAATTACACAGTGCGTTTTGGAGGTGGCGGAGAAAAAAATGAAGAATGGTAGGGAAGGTGATGATTTCTGTGAAGAGAGAGGTATGTGTGGTAAGTAATACATTCTTCAAAACACAAGATAATCCATAAGTATACTAGAGTTTTGGTTAGGTAGAGATGGTAAATGAAGTGAAAAGTATGTTGCATTTAGTGTTGGTGAACGAAGGAGATGTTGTAAGTATGTGTTGGATGTTAATCAGTTAGGAGGTATTTAGGAATGGGATTATCGGACATTATGATGTTGTTCTACGTGTAAAAATTAAGTTTAGTGGGGGCTTTGGATGGAGAGGAAAGGTGATACGAAAAGGAAGTAGGGCTAAAATTAAGAGTGAGAAAGTTAAAGTGTGGAAAATCTGAAGGATAAGTATGTAGGAGCGCTCGCTAGTAAAATGACAGTTGAAATGTGAACAAGTTGATACTGAGCAATCTGGGGGCAAATGAAGGAAGGCAATTGTTAGTAGTGCAGGAAGTGTGGTGGGAATGTGTAAAGTAGGATAGTAAGAAAAATGTTCAAGCGAATGGTGGAATGAAAGGTGATGAAAGCGGTTAAAAAGGTAAAAAGAAGCGTGGTTGAAATGTACTAAAAGCAAATGATGAGATTGCAAAGAAAGATGCCTTGGATTATATAAGGAGGGAAAAAAGAAATACAAAAAAGTTGTATACGTAGAGACAAAAGAGGTAAATTGAACAGTTTTGGAAGGAGGGATGAATGAGGACATAAACAGAGGGAAATAAGAAGCTCCTTTGCTGGACAGGAAGCGCGAAGGTAAAGAAATGAGAATAAGGGGAATCTGCTTAGAATAATGAATAGGGGATGGTGCTTTGTAACTGATGAAAATGGATGTGAGGGAGAGTGTAAAGGAAACACTTCGAAAATCTGCACGATATGCACAAGTAATGATGAGGTGTTAGTGATGTGTGCGGTTTTGATGGTGGAAAAGAAAGGAATAGGTATTTTGGGGATGAGGTTATTAGTAAGGAGAGGTAATGATGAGTGGAGTGAGAAAGTTGAAGAATGGTAAATCTTGCAGGTATAATTGATTGAAATTACTAGTGTGAAATGATCAAGAACTTTGACTAGATTGGTGATTGATTGGATTTGGGGGTTGTGTAATAACTAAAAGCCGTTTATCGAGGGTAAAGTTCCAAGGGATTGGAGGAGAGCGGTAATAGTACCCCTTACGTAAATAAGGGTAAGGGAGAAAGGGGGAACTGTAGAATTATAGGGGAATAAGTTTATTGAGTGTTTGTAGAGAAGGTATATCTGCGGTATTATTGGTCGAAGAAGAGGTCGCGTCGAGTGACTGAGGGTATGATTGGTTGAAGAACCAAGGTGGGCGTTTGGTGTAAGTAGGTAGAGATGTGTGGATGCAAATCTTTGCATAAAAAAATCGAATTGAGAAAAATGAGGGAGAAAAGTAATAAATTGTATTTAAGGTTTTATGGATTGCACAGGCGTATGATAGAGATTAAATTAGGATCGAAGCGTTTATGCGCATGCGTGTTTAGTGTGATGATATGGTGTTCGTGGGTAGGAGGCTTCTGAATGGAATCAAAAGTAATGTATGACGCTAGTGAAGCGTGTGTAAGACTAAATAGTGTTAATGGTGATGGTTTATTGGATTAATGCGGAGTAGACAGGGTTGTATGTTACTGTCTTCCTTGGTTACCTCAAATTTGTATAAATGGATGGGGTTTATGAAAGAAATTTGGTAAGGTGGGGATTGAGCGAGGAAATGGTGTAAGAAATGGTGGAGAAAGAATGGTATGGAGTATGCAGTGGAGGGGGTTGCCCTAGCTAAACCTATTTATAATGCCGGATGATTTGTGTTCTGTGTGGCCGAATCTGAAGAGAGTTTGAAGAGGATTCGCGATAGATGAAGTTGTGGGCAGGGTGGTGGTGAACAGGAGGGGGCTTGAAAGTAGAACGTGGATAGCAAGAGTAAGGTTATGGTTTGTGAGTGAGGACAGGGCCTCAGTGTGAAGTTATGTTAAGATGGTGAGCCAGTCTAGGACAAGTGTCTGAGTTGTAAATATTTAGGGGTATAGCTGTTGGAATGAGAAGGGAACGGAACGATTGCAGATCGTAGTAGGGAAGTTGTGAAATGGCAGGAAGGTGGCTGGTGCAATTAAATCGTTAGTGAATGCAAAGGGACTAATCTTGAGTGTGTAGGTTCTTACATGAGGTATGTTGTTACCCGTGTGTGGGACTGTGCTAGAGTCGAGACTATGGTCTGGAATACAATATGTTAGATCTAAAGTTCAAATGTGTTCAGATGGACCAATCTAAACGGGGGCTGTGCTCAAGGTGGAGAAGATTGATAAAGAGAAGGATATGAACTAATTAGAAAGAGTGGTGTGCGTGTGAAGAAAGGGTAAATTAGGAGAAAATTACAATGAAAGTATTGTTGAGATGGTTTGGTCATGTGGAAAGGAATTGAAATATAAGTAGGTGAACTTAAATCCATTTTTTTATAGTGGAGAGTGTGTTGGATACCGACCGGCTGGGAGACCGGGGAAAAAGAAAAGAAAGTGGATGAGTCGGTGAACGAATGTCTGAAAGTTTGAGAAAATTGGTGAAGTTTGGCAGAGTGTGTAAAAAAACAAAAGTGCATGATAGCGAGAGAATGGCGGGGTTTTTGTGTCTGGGGGCATGGTTGTGGCGCACCTGGGCCAGGGGATGAACAACCTTACATGACGATTTAACATAGTGAGGCGTCCGTCGCGGTCCCCCTGAAATGCTCTAGGGTGAGATTTTCGTCTGTGACGACTCTAGCACTAAAATTAATGTAACAGAGGGGGCGGTAGGCTGGGGCTTTCTTTTCGAACGTTTTGTCATGTTCTCCTACTTGCTTTTCTTTTTCAGATGACTCCACCGCACCTTACCCCCATCTTGGGGCAAAGAGGAAGGTGAAGAAAGAAAAAGAAAAAAGAAAGAAATTTAAAAACCTCGCAGATATTTGTTCCCATTACTCACCATTCTCACAATGACTTCACACATAACTGTTCTCCCCTCCTTACATCACCAGAACTAAAACCCTGGGGACACCACCACCGACATCTACAAACGTGCAGACGCGGACAACCTCCCATCCTCCATAACTCTACAACACCCTCCGCATCACCCCCCCGCCCCAAAAAAAAAAAAAAAAAAGATTACCACATACACAAACTACAAAAAAAGCCGGTAACTGGCCAGCTTCCATGTCCACTGACGCATATCGAGACCTTTGGACCGATATTCACCGGCACACCAATGCCCATGACAACAACAATCCTACACACCGTCCATAATCCCAATTAACAATTTAACCTTAAATCACTTAAAATCAGCTAACTTTACATAACCCAGGCCACAGAAAATATTCTAACACACATAACCCCAAACTCTCCTTTGAAAATCAAGCCAACATCCTTAAACAAGAAACTCCTTCGAAAACAATGGACCATGATTCCCCACTCATGCTCCTAACCCAAATAACAAAGCTCAGATAACCCAAATCAGCAACCTCAGTACAACCACCAACAAAAAACGTTAAATGAAGTTTCAAGGAATGACTTACCAATTCCAACCATTTTTCACGCATTGAAACAAGAAAACCCTGGCAAGTTCCCATTAAAGAAAAACTAATTTTTCTCAAGAAGCAACCCCCTTTCTCCCTCCCACGAATCCCCTCCTTACCTGATAACTCCCTCCCATCTCCAAAACAGCAATCAGACTTATAAACAAATACATTCATGCCAATATTTATTATGAAACGAGTGTTTATTAACTCGGCGCCGCACCGGATATATACTACTCATCAAAATTAACGCACGACAAGGGTACGTGGCGAAGAAAGAGTAGAAAAGGTTGAAAGGACCAATAAAAAGGAGTTGTTTGAGAATCAAATGATTTAATTTGTTTACCAAACCGGCGCTGATAAGTCTGACGGTTGTGCTATTTTGTACCCAATGAAATCCTGGCAACTCCCAATTAGAAGGTGCTATAATATATCACGTGATAACACTCAATGACTCAGACTCCAAAAACCAATAACAGACCCAATCGCCCCCTCCTCTTACATACCGCCCAATTTCTCTCCTCCTCCATTAGTAAACTGGCTGGGAGAAACCTAAAAATATTCAAATCAAAAATTCCCCTCTCATCCACCCTCCATAAAAATTTCGATAAAAAAAACACGGCTTTTTAACAAAAGCAACCACTCCCAAGACCACAGCCCCATTACCCTCCCTTACCCACACATCATCAATGGCTTCAACCCAATCCCATTCCCTATAGATATCCATTCTCACACATCGGCACATCAATAAAGCCCCTTTGAATACTGTCCCCCCGCCTTCATTCTTATTCAAGAAATCATGCAATCCCCCTCGAAAGCAATGACACTTGAAAAATATGGCTTTCTATTCTTTCATGCCACTTAACACACCGTTTTGCCAAGAGTTTCTCTCCAGCAAAGACAATCCTCCTCCATTCTATTTAATTACAAAACGGGGTCCCACAGGGCGCCAATTCTCCTCCCAGCTTCCTCTTCCAAATCTCTTTTCAAACAGCAGACCTGCCCAAATCCTACCTCCACCATTCCAAATCCAAACTAATTCACATACCGCAGACGATATTTAGCCCGTCATTATCCCCAACATCCCCCAGAACGGTAAATACAGAGCCACTAGCCACCCGAAGAAACTTACCACACTTAAGAAACATGGTAACTATCCAACAGAATGACCGCCTCCCCCTCCAATCCTCCATTACCCTCCTTACTAACTACACCGACCCCGCCAACCAATCTCTCAATTCACACACCCAATAAGGTTTTTTTCTTGCACCCAACAATCCCCCTCCTCCCACCCTAAACAAACACCCAAACAAAATATTGGGCCCTTACCTATGAGACACACACAGACGTTCTCATCTCCCCCACATCGAGAGACCACACAATACATTTCATCCCACCCAAAACGGAAACTAAACACCCCTCGCGACCGCTATCCCCAAAACAACTTGCTGACAGGAGAACACATCCCTTACCACACTTACACAACAACCTCCTTAGAACAAATATATTAAACTAAACGCTTCCCCCGCATCCCGCAGGTTCCCCTACACAACTGGGTCAAAATTCTAACGTCAAAAAAAAAATTACAAATCACACAAAAACAACCGGCCCTAGAATATATCACTGGATGCAACTCACTGAAAAACCACCGCGTCCCGCAATGTCAAACATTTACATGACGAGACTAACATCCTTCCTATCTCTCTCCACCCACCTGGAGATGGTGTGGGACTCAATTCTACAAGAAAACTCTAAATCTCCAACTTACCCATGTCCCCAAGAGAGAGCTCCCAACCTTCCTCAGATACATCTTAGCAAGATTAATCAGTAAAGCACACCCTCTAAAGCCATTTTAGCAATATTATTCAGTGAAGCACACTCTCTCCAGCCATCTTAACAATATTAAGACACAGCCGACGTTACTAACACATCTACAAACCGCCCGTAATAATAATATTATTAAACTACCTCCGCCAAATTCCCATATAGAAGAAACCACGGTGTTCCAAAGAGGCCAAAAATTCAGGACCTCTTCGGCTCGGAGCAGATCAGGTCAGCCACCACAAAACTCATACAATAGGCCAAATATAATTCAACTTTGACAATGTCAACCCTCCCCCACACTGCACAGATGTCACAGTAAAATTCCCTACCGGACGACAAAATAGGTGCACCTCCTTCTCTGGGTGCTCCGCTCTCACGACGCCCCCCGCGCCACATACTTCTCTATATCTTCCCTCACTCGACCTGTGGAACCGCCCAAGAGCGGTGGCCGGATTTCTAGAAGCAGTGTGGCCCTCCAATAGAGGTGGGCCAGGGGCCAAAAAAGAAGAAGTAAGTACCTTACTCATCATCTGCAATTTACTACTTTCAACCCCCTCCTTTTTACCAGTCCTGGCATAATCACTCCTAACAGCCTCTTCAACTATCTCTTCAGATCGCCACATAAAACCAATATCATCAGCGTACAATAAGCAGGGCACTCTCCTCTTCCTTCTCTTCCTTTTTCCCATCAGTCCTACTACTTTAACGCCTAGACCCGCGTTTGATCTGACCTTCTAATTTTTTTATCCCCCATCCAATAGCATATTAAATACACCAAGAAGACAGTACGCACTCCCTGCCTACAACTCCACTATTAGTTAATCATTAAACCATAAGAGCTTTTCAACTATAATTTAATTTCTTTCACATGCTTCAACTAATCGTCATACACCGCTTGGCCCAGTGCATAAGCTTTTGGAGTCCTAATTGCAAAAGGCCTTTACCAGACTAACACTTGGGCCAACAGAACTTCCCTATTAATCCTGTCATTATTCGTGTTGCTTGTTGCAAAAGAAATGTTGTCCAAAGTATTGTTTCTTCTCCATCTCGGACTCTCACTTGTTTCAATGTGAAAATTTGACGTCAACATACTCGCCTTTAAAACCCTTTAGCAAAGCAAGAAAGAGCTCGTTGGAGTCGTCTTCGTATCATGGTGCGATCGCCAGACCCAATATAGCAAGAGTCAGCAGCGCTGCAGTCCACAATTCGACACGGCTTCACCCCAAATAGAGTCCGAGATCTATATCTTCTTTCCCTACAAACAACTCAAATCAAGCTAAATTCTTAGGAATAGTTTAATGATGCAGTTCCCCTTACCCATACATAAGGGTACTATTACTCTCTCCCTATAATCCATCGGAACTATACCCTCCATAAAGCGGATTTGTTATACAACCTTCCCATTTCCACATCATTCCTACAATCCTTTTTTCCCCCCCCTTTAATTCCCCTTTTATGTGGGGATTTCCCAAATTTTTAAAAAAACAAAGGGCACTAATTTCAATAGATACTTGCTGATTTCACATCATAAACCTCTCTCACTCTAACCTATTACCTCATCCCTACCTATTTCTTCTTCTTAACACCATCAAACCAACACACATTCACTATCATCTTTTCATTACTGCTAATATTATGCAGATTTTCCGGAAGTGTTCCCTCCACCACTCCCACAGTCCATTTCATCAGTACGTCAGAAAGCACCATCCCTATTCATTGTTCTTCTGAAGGTTCCCCCAATTGAACTCCTCCTATCCTTAACCTTTTCGTAATCCCTTCAAAGAGAGCTTCTTATTCCCCCCTTGTAAAACGCCCATTCATCTCCTTTCCAAATCGATTCATTTACTTTCTTTTTTGTTTTCTCCTACGTAAGGCACTTTTAGTCTTCCTTTTTCATTCCGTTATATATTTCCATATAACCCCTTTCTTTCATTTGGCTTTTTCATATTCAACCACGCTCTTTTTACTTTTTAAACCGCTTGCATCACCCTTCATTCCACCAATCTCTCATCCTTTAACTCTCGTACTTTAGCACATAATACCACACAATTATTTCTCACTTGTACTAACTAACAAGGTCCTTCTTCAATTTACATATAATTTGTGTTTTACCTTTTCAATTTTGTTAAACTTATTTACATAATTTTTTTTTATCAACATGCTTTAAGTAGTTCTTTAAATTTGTTTCTGATAATCTACAAGTTTTAATTTTCCATTTTTACTTAACTAATTTCCTAACTAAGCAAAACCCACGCTGCAACTAACCTAATCTTATATAAAACAAACATGATGATCTGATATTCCAATCCCCCAACCCCCCATCACTGATTTAAACGGTTCATGACAACAGTATTTCAACATCTATCTTTCGTACAACACAAAAATCAATTAACTATTCACTTAATACCATCTCCCAACCTACCCCAACTCTCGTATGTGCCCGAATAATGTATTACTTACACACATAACCCTCTCTCTTCACAGAAAGTCAATCACTTACCTACCATTCTCATTTTTTCCCAACACCCATAGCCAAATGGCACCTGTTATACCACCCTCTTTCCGACCACCCTATCCAACGAATTTAAGGTCAACTGCAATCATAATCAAATGCTAAAAGCTTCCCTACTTCACTCGTCAAACGCCATCATTAAGAATTTTGATTATCCCAGAAAGTCACTCCTCCTCAACATGACACTCAGATGGAATCATTTGTTGCAAACCACTCAATACGTTTGCCTCCCCCTTTTCAATTTTAATATTTAACCCATTTAGAACCATTCTAGTACTCATAATGCAGAAAATCCCACAAATATCCTTTAATATGCCACAGATCATTTCATCAAGAAATTGCAACTCCCTCCTCCTCCCCCTCTCCTCCTAAGTCTCCTCTCATCCCTCTTCCACTCAACAGGCACCACTTATTTCACGAACCACACTACACATAACGTCCTTCACAACGCCCTTCCTTCAAAAACCTTTGTTTCACATCACAGATCAAAATCCAATTTACCTTTCCTATAAAAAATTACATCCTTATCACTTCCCTCTCTCCTCCTCCTGTCTTCTTCCTCTCTCTCCTCTTAAAACTCCCATTTATTCCTCTACATTCCGTTTTACATGACTCGTCCAAACGATTCCTACATTTAGCCGAAAAGATTATAAAGAAGGATCGCTTCCCGACGGTCACTGATCCCATCTCAGAGAACTATATATCATTTCTAGCATATGAGAATAAGTGGTAGTGGGGTTGTTCAACCAACTCTATCACTGTCTCCATTTATCACCTTCCTAACCACATGTGTATAACGCAAGAACATATCGCTGTGGGATTTCTTTCAACTCACACGTCATTCACGGGGATTTTATTGTTATGAAAAAAGGGCGTTGTCGGTGTTTATACCATACTATGTTATGCAATCAATTGCATCTAAAATAGTATTGGTTATTGGAAAAAATATACATAAAATATATTTTCCCATCTTGTGTACCTGCTTTTCTCTGCACTATTATGTATTATTATTATTATTATTATTAATCTTATTCATATTATTATATTATTATTTATAATATTATTACATTATTATTATTATTATATTCATTATTATTTGGTTGGAATTGATTCATTATAAATGGATTGTTTTAAAATTGTAAAATTTTAAATTTTTAATTAAAAGATATTTTTTGCAAATAAAATAATTGAACGCAAGTATTAATATGTTCAATTTTTAGTGTCCACGCATTTTACCCTTTTTCCCAACAATTTTTGTAGACCTCTCAGTGATGTTGGACCCACGGAGAAGAAGAAAATGCACCCAACACTAATAATAAGTACCTTTTAAGAACAACGAACTGCAGCGCGTCAAGATAGGAAAAGGAAAACCAAAAGATTAAAAAACAAAGATTTGAAACATCATGAAAAAGATGAGTTGGAACTTCATTCGAAGTCACACGGTAAGAAATTTAAATGTGATCATTGCAGTTTAGAATGTATTCTCGAATCAAATTCTGAAGTGATGATGATACCGATGGTGGTTGGCGCTTTGGGAATTGTAAAGATTTAGCCATGATCGCCACCAACATTAAGGAAAGAACTCCTGAATTAGAGCTGACAGCATCTGAAATATGTTTTTAGGTGGTAAAGAAGTGCCTGAGTACCTTTAGGTTGGTGTTGAGTATGTAGAGGAGGGAATAATTACGTAACACGGGCCAGCATTTGACTCAAGGTTTGAGGATGGTT
>JABUQX010129419.1:17500-32376 GCA_015478945.1 Trachelipus rathkii
TTCTCTGAGTCGACGTTCTGTTAGCTAGGCATAGCCTCCTCTCAGGAGTCATAAAAATTTATTGTTGTTTTCAGATTATGAGCGATTATTATTTCTGATTTGACGTCATTGTTTTAATGACGTTATTACCTTTCATAATCTGATTCAAAAACGTTATAACTTATAATTTCTCAAATTATGAGTCATAATTTGTTCTCAGGGACGCAACTAATATTTAAATTTATTTATCTAACTAAAATAGTAATGAGGGTGGATTAATTTTTTTTTTTTAAATCTAAAACTTATTTTTTTCTCAAGTTTTTTTTTTAAATGTCATATTTATTAATGTTTGTTGTATTTTGTATTTTATTTTCAGTTAAAGTTGAAGCAGAAGGCGCCTTACCACAGGCAAAACTTATTATGAGGCAGAGCTACTTTTTAAGGTCCAGAAATGCCGATACGAAACATCAACAATGTTTAGTGGTCAGATCAGCTTTGCTTAATAAAAATATTGAAAATGACAATAATGATTGCAAAAATATTTTTAAGAAAGAAATTTCCGTTTTGGATACTGATAAGTGTAATAATACTGATAAAGCATTCACGTGCTCTTATTGTGCCAATAAGTTTGTTAGTAAACATGGTTTAAAGAATCACATTCGAAGCCACACTGGTGAAAAACCATTTCAGTGTTCTTAGTGAGGGGGGGGGGGGGGGGGGGGGGGGGGGGGGGGGGGGGGGGGGGGGGGGGGGGGGGGGGGGGGGGGGGGGGGGGGGGGGGGGGGGGGGGGGGGGGGGGGGGGGGGGGGGGGAAAAGGAAGGTTTTAAGCAGAAAAGTACTTTAAAAACCCACATTCGAGCCCACACGGATGAAAAACCATTTAAGTGTTCTTACTGTGATAAAAGTTTTAGTGATAAAAGTACTTTAAGAGTACACCTTCGAACCCACACGGGTGAAAAACCATTTAATTGTTCTTACTGTGATAAAAATTTTAGTGATAAAAGTGGTTTAAGAGTTCACATTCGAACCCACACGGGTGAAAAACCATTTAAGTGTTCTTACTGTGATAAATGTTATGATAATGGTTTAAGAGTTCACATTCGAACGCCAACGGGTGAAAACCATTGTAAGTGTTTCTTAATGTGATAAAGTTTAGTAAAAATTTAGTTAGAAGTCCTATATTCCGAACCCACACGGTGAAAACTTAAGTGTTCTTGCTGTGATAAAAGTTTAATCATAAGATCATTTGAAAACCCACATTCGAACCCACAAGGTGAAAACATTTAAGTGTTTTACTGTGATAAAAGTTTTACTTGTAAGCATCATTTAGAAACCCACATTCGAACCCACACGGGTGAAAAACCATTTAAGTGTTCTTACTGTGATAAAAGTTTTATTGATAAAAGTACTTTGACAAGACACATTCGAATTCACACGGGTGAAAAGCCATTTAAGTGTTCTCACTGTGAGAAAAGTTTTACAGATAAAAGTTATTTAAGAGATCACCTTCGGACCACACAGTGAAAAACCAATTTAATGTTCTTACTGTGATAAAAAGTTTTAATGCAGATAAAGGAATTTTAAGAGTTCACCTTCGAACCCACACCAGGTAAAGCTTCACTTCACAGAAACATAAAACATTTGAATCCTTTTATTAAAAGATTAGTTGTTAAAAATGAACCTGATTGTTTACGACCAGTCTTGAAATTATTTTAAAATATGAATTTATATAAATAGTAGGTGTCAGTAGTAGTAGTACTTTATATTAGTAGTCTGGTAGATAGTAGGTGGCAGTAGTAGGCTTAGGAGACTGAAGCTTTAGTCTAGATATTTAAATGAAGGCCTAGATGTGTTAAATGGATGCGTTTATTGTATTAAGAGGTTTTGTTTTTCTTATGTTTATGAAGCAGGAAAATAATTTTTTTCTAAAAAGAAACTTGATTTTTATTGTTTATTTTTCAGTTATTTTGTACATGTTTCCAGTTTGATTCTTTTAAGTAGTTTTAATTTTTTTTTTTTACTTCATTTCTAAATTTCATGTATTTATTATTCTAAACCCTAAAAAAAATATTGCAATTTATTGAATTTATATTTTTTATACGGTACTTAGTTTATACGTGGACTTAAACTGAGAGTAATAAATGATTTGTACCGTTTTAGAGTTTGATTCTTCCTAATGATAAAGCTATCCACAGCAACTTAATTTGCTTTTATTTTTTCTTGTTTATCATTGAATTTTCTTCTTATATTTGGCTTTACTATAAAGCAGAGCTGTGGAAACGGTAATTGTTTGGACCTATACCCAAATCTTTGACAGGTAAAGTCGTCGTAAACTTTTTAAAAAAAAATCTGTCGACCATTTTTCTCGTGTGTTTGAATGTATCGACGGATTGGCCATATTGTAAAAAGAAAAAGAAAGTGGTAGCATAGTACAGATATAATTAAAATTATAGTTTTTTAATCCGATGTTATAATTTTCGGACTATCTTGTGTGACTGCTTTTTCATGGCTAAATTTGCCTCCAAAAAATTAAACAATATGGCTTCGTATATAACAAAAGTTTATTTTTATAACCACAAATAATTTTAGTATTTATCGTAGTAAAAAGTTTTAGTACCAAAATGCCTAATATATTTTATAGAAATTAATTAATTTATGTTCGAAAAGGCCATAAAGTGGAGGATGCCAATAGAGGAGGAGATGAGATACTGGTTTGTTTATAAACCAAATCAAAAATCGTTGCTTATTTACACGTAGGCAATGAAGGCGAGAACCTTACTTTCAAACAGCTTTGAAATTGTTAAATTTTGAAGAGCATATCTCAATTTATCAGACAATTGCCTATATATATATATATATAATATATATATATATATATAAAGATATATATATATATATACAAAATATATAACACAAAAGTATATATATATATATATATATATATATATATATATATATATATATATATATATATATATATATATAATAATATTACGGTTATATATATTATATATATATATATTATTATATATATATATATTAATTTATTATTATTATTATTTTTATACTATCACTTATTCCCGCTTAAGCGGGGTAGTTGTACGTGCAGCTTTCCTAATTCATATTTTCCTTCATCTCGCTCCCACCCACCTCCTCCTTCCATTCTATCTCTCGCCCACACCCTACCTTCCTCCACCCTCATCCCTCTCTCTTCCAGCATTTCCTTTATTCCATCCATCCATCTCTTCTTGGTCTCCCCCTTCCTCTCCTTCCTATCCCCTCCGCCTCTCAAACTCTCCTAACCACCCTCTGTTCCTCCATTCTCTCCAGGTGTCCAAACCATCTTAACATTCCTTTCTCCGCTCTTCTCACCAAACCATTCCTCCAATCACATCTCTCTCTTATCACCCTATTCCTAATCCTCTCTCTTTTACTAACCCCACACACCGCTCTCAACCCTTTCATCTCAAACACTTCCAACTTCTTCTTGGACCTAGCATTTAACCTCCATGTTTCACACCCATATAGTACCGCTGGAACACAAATTTTTCAAACATACTTATCTTAAGATTAAGTGATAAATCCCCCTCTTTCCATAATTCCCTCAGACCACTCAATGCTCTCATTCCTTCTCCTACCCTGTGATCTATCTCTTCCTTCATCCCACCTTCCTTACCCAAATCCATCCCAAAATATCTAAAAACCTTTACTTCTTCTAATACTACACCTCCTCCTCTAATCTCTAACCCCATCCCCTCATCTGTTTTCTCCTCCTCAAACACTAACACTTTACTCTTACCTGGATTTATCTTAGGACCCTTTTGTCCACACACTCTCTCAATCCTTCACCAAATACTTCAGACCTTCTAAATTCTTCGCCACTAAGGCAAGTATCATCCGCAACATGTATCATGTTCACTTCCCATCTATCACCCCTATCCACCAATTCCACCCTCTCCCTCCATCATCATTTCCCTACAGACAACTCTCCATTAAATAATTTGAAATAGCACGGTGAACATTACTCTCCCTGCCTCAACCCTCTTCTCTCTCTCTTCTCTCTCTCTCTCTCTCTCTCTCTCTTATATTATATATATATATATATATATATATATATATATATAATATATTATATTTATATATATATATATTATATATTTGTGAGCTCCTGCGTGAAGGGGCCTGCGACCACCCTGAAGGTCAAAGCACCGCCCCGGGCGAAACGCAATTCATCGCGACAATGCACTCTCTTCAACATCATCTACGTCTTCAGCTAATGAAGGTGGTTCCTCAACAGCCATAACCCCATCATATTGGTGACCACCGGATTGACTAGGCCACTGGAGTGGCACAACGAACACCCATCAAGCATCCCATCTTCTCTCAAAAGTTGTTCCGTGGTAAGACATTTCGTTGTAGAGTTTGTTTTACCACAATAGTCAACACGGCATTACATCAATTCAAGTTTTTTCTGCTGGGCGCTGCTCTGTTTGGTCATCCTGTAACGCCTTACTGTGCTTCTCACTGCAAGTGCAGACCAACTGCACGTAAGAGTACAGAGGGTCGAAGCCTTCTCAGTGGCTTTAATAATGTGTGCACACCTGGCTCTCATCTGACAGCTGACCAACGTCTTTCGGTGCGCAGAGCGGGGTGTGCTCGCGGCATTGTCACTGGGTGGAGTTCTGTGGCGCCCTGGTGGAAGGGGGCTGCGACCACCACTGATGAGTCCAAAGCAGCCCCCGGGACGAAACGCCAATTCAACGGACAAAGCTCACTCTCTTCAACATCATCTAGTCTTCTCAGCTAATGAAGGTGGTTCTCAAGACAACTAATAACACTTTATAATATATATATTATTATATATATATAATTTATATAATATATATATATATATATATATATATATATTAATATATATCAGAATATTGTCTATCTATCTGACCTACTGCGTGTTAATTTATTTATACTCTTGTGGTGGAAGATGTGAAAATCAAATTTTTACATTGAAGCAAATTAGAATATAAATTGCATTTAGGTTTCGTGGACTTGCAACAGGCATTTGACAGGATTAATAGGAAACCTCTGTGGCAGGTGTAGTGATGTATGGTGTTGGTCGTATACTTCTGAATGGAATAAAAAGTGTTTGTTGGTAGTGAAGTGGAACGTCAATGGTTTAATATTACCAGTCGGATTTAGCAGAGATGTGTTATGTCCCCATGGCTATTTAATTTGGATATGGATGGGCTGATGAAAAATTAAAGGTAGGAGTGGTATGGGAGGGTGTATGACTGACGGAGAATGGAAGGTGCTCTGCTTATTGCTCGCTGATGATTTGGTTTTGTGTGGAATCTGAAGAAAGTTTGAGAGGATTGGTTGATTGAGGGTGTAAAAGAAAGGGTTTGAAAGTAAATGATAGATAAGAGTAAGTTGATGGTGGTGGGTTCGTAGTGTCCGAGGTGTAAGATCATATTGGAGATGAGAAGCAGTTGGAACAAGTATCCGAGTTTAAATATTTAAGCTATATGAAGAATGAGAGGAACGGTGAGGCAGAAGTGTAATTGGAAAGTTGTGAATGGTAGGAAGGTGGCTGGTACAATTAAATCCTTGGTGAATGCAAAGAAACTAGTTCTTGAGCCTCGGAGAATTTAAGAGGGGCGGAGATCAAGATAGACCCTCGTCCGCCCCTCCCCCTATCACCACTTGGGAGTTGACGTCCTCCGGTAGTGGGGTTGGTGCCGTCACAGAATTGTCAACTTATTATGATACACGGTCTTATATCTTCATAAATTTGAACAACCTTCACGAAGTTTACACTAATTTCCTCTCCTCCTCTAAACTTCATCTCTTATTAAGCAAAACTCAGGTGCTTAATTAAGCATTCTGACAGAACACCTTGATCTGTTTCCTCTTCCTGTCTTTATCCTCAGTTTCAGACAAAGGAGATTGTTGTACCTTTGTGCGCGATGGTGATGTTTGTTCTCTTTGATTTGGAGTCTTCCTTATTTTCTACCTTATGACTCAATCTATCCTGTCAATCTACCTACTAAATTCATCCGTTCTGTATATCTGTCTCCTGTTTCCTAACTGACTATTCTAAATTCTTCGACTATTTGAACCTCCAAATTAGAACACAATCTCTCTTTCTACTTTCTCTGAAGTCATCATTTTGGTGATTTCAACGTTCACCACCCCAATGGCTTTCCTCTAATCCTCAAGATACAGCTGGTAAGCATGCCAACCACTTTGTATCCAGAATGATCCGAGCAGTTGTGCAGCTCACTAACGTAACCCTGATCTCAAATCATCATGGAGATGAAACAATATTCTACCATTTTCTACTACTGATCTTCTTTCTTAGTCCTGTAAACTCTCTCCTCCTCTGGTTTCCTTCGACCACCTTCTTATCTCTTTGGAAGACTCTGGTGCTGCTTTCTGGTCAACGCGAGTAGTATAGGGAGGAAACCAGCAGATGGCACTGTTGCAATGCAACAGTGCCATGTTGCATGCAACATGGCACTGTTGCATGCAACATTTTGCAACATTGATATTTTGGCGTATTAACCCGTTTTTTGGGTCAAATTATGGGTTTTCGGGGTCGTAGAATCGTTTTCCGGGGTCATCGGCCCGATTGGACCAACCCCCAAGGCCCTGGCGCATCGCACCGCACCGCTCCGCATCGAACCGTCTTTTTCTCTGTTCCGCCTCGCTTTTCTATATCTCATCTAGGTACCTGAGCTCTTTTTAGTATTTTTATTTGTTATGACGCTACATTTCTGTCATTTCAATCTTTTTTCGCGTGGTTTCCGTGGATCGACGCCTCGTTTTTCGCACCCGCAGGCCCGGACCGCAAGTCCCCAACCGGAACGCACAACGCCGGAACGCCACGAATCGCACCGAATCGTCGTTTTTCCGCGTTTTCGTTTTTCTTTCTATAGCTCAGCTACGTTTATGGACCATTTTTTAGTTCGTAATATTTCACGAATGTTATCCGTATGACGTCACAAAGATTCATTAGGTCTAAATACAATATCTTATCAAATGGAATCCTAATAGTCAATATATTCTCTTAATAATTTTATATTCATGAATGTTATTATTACTATTATTACATGCTGAAATTCAGTTTGTGTTTTATTACTGGATACTTTAAGGTATACATGTGTTCATAGAATTATGAATCAATTAACCAGATAATTACACTCCTTTACGCTTAAGCGAATTGTCTTTATTTCCATATGTCCTTTTGTCCTTAAACCTTTAGCCTTTCCATCATAGCATCATTTTTCCTTTTGTTAATAGATGTGTAAAAACATCTACTGCTTTAATGCTTTATGCTTTTACATCATATTTTAATATTTAATGAGACTATTTTTATTAATAACATATACTTTACAGACCCTAAATCAGTAAAACAATGTCGCATTTGCATAGCAACAGTGTGTATAATATGCTTTACTGCTTTACTGCTTTAGTGCTTTACGTTCTGTAAAGTACATGTTTTTAATAAAATAGTCTCATTATATATTAAATATGATGTAAAGCAGTAAAGCAGTAGGTGTTTTTACACATCTATGAAACAAAAGGAAAAAATGATGCTATGATGGAAAGGCTAAAGGCCTAAGGGCTGTAAGGGCATATGGAAATAAAGACAATTCGCCTAAGCGTAAAGGAGTGTAATTATCTGGTTAATTGATTCATAATTCTATGAACACATG
This sequence comes from Trachelipus rathkii, assembly GCA_015478945.1. Lineage (NCBI taxonomy): Eukaryota > Metazoa > Arthropoda > Malacostraca > Isopoda > Trachelipodidae > Trachelipus > Trachelipus rathkii. Next base: position 25,196 of record JABUQX010129419.1, read on the forward strand.
TATACCTTAAAGTATCCAGTAATAAAACACAAACTGAATTTCAGCATGTAATAATAGATAATAATAATAATCACCAAAATATAATATTCGTGTACCTTTGACGAACATATTGTCATTAAGAGAATATATTGAATATTAGGCCTAATGAATCTTTGTAACGTCATATGGAATAACATTCGTAATTATTACGAACTAAAAAATGGTCCATAAACGTAGCTGAGGTACCAGAAAGAAAAACGAAAACGGGAAAAGAACTGAGCCGAACGCGGCTGGCTGGGGAACTTGCGCTCCGGCGTTGCGAGGGTGGCTGGGGACTTGCGGTCCGGGCTGCGGCGCGAAAACGATCGTCGATCCACGGAAAATCACACGAAAAAAATTGAAATGACAGAATGTAGCGTCATAAATAAAAATACTAAAAAGAAGCTCAGGTACCTAGATGAAGATATAGAAAAGCAAGGCGGAACGGAGAAAAGATGGTTTTGATGCGGAGCGTGCGGTGCACATGCGCCAGGCCTTAGGGGTTGGTCCAATCGCGTCGTTGACCCCGGAAAACGATTCTACGACCCCGAAAACCCATAATTTGACCCAAAAAAAAACGGCTTAAATTAAGACAAAATTATCAATGTTGCAAAATGTTGCATGCAGCAGTGCCATGTTGCATGCAACATGCAATGTTGCTATTGCAACAGAGCCTTCTGCTGGTTTCCTCCTATACTACTACATTACATACCTTACCAAGCAGTAAAATCAGTACAATCAATAACGCTGTTGCTAGCATACAAAGGTATTAGGATGCTTTTGTTTTTACTGTTTACTGCTTTAACTCATATGTTTTAACCTGCTTTAACTCATATGCTTACTGCTTTTTAACTCATATATTTATAACATATGTTTTATTTTGTTTAATACTTTTTATTTATTTTTATTATTATTTTATTAATTTTATTTTTATTTTTATTATTTTATTTTTATTAATTATTATTTTAATTTTTATTCACATTTCATTATCATCTTAGTGTTATTTACTTCATGCCCATTGTTATTATCATATATATATATTATATAATATATATATATATATATATATAATCTATATATATATATATTATATATATATATACTATATATAATACAAAAAATATATATATATACTATATATTAATATAGTAATATATATAATATTAATATATATATTATATATATTTCGTTCGCGCGGTAATATTGTGCTGCGGGCGCACGCGGCGGGCGGAACGCGGAAAAATTGCGCCTGCGGGCGCCCGCGGCGGCGGCGGGAACGCGGGGGTCGCACCTGCGGGTGCGGGGTTGGCTGTCTTTGCGCGAGGGCGCATGCTGCGCCCAGGCTGGACTCTGGACACATGTGTTTTACATAAATCTTATTGAAATTTCAATCAAACGTGCAAAAAAAAAATAGATCCTAAGAATCAACCAAAAAAAATTACTTCAAAAAGTTAAATACTCTTTCTGCTTCCCCCTAGAAATTTTTTTTCACTAAACTGATTTACTAACTCTATACTTTCATTTTAGCAATGCCATTCGTTAATTACTTTTACCTATCGGTTCTAATTTTACGGAAATGTTGATCTGTTGATCAATCTAGGTTAGGCTTAGTTGCACGGCATCAACGACCCATATATTTTAGACAAAGGTGGGCATTAACGCGTTAAAGCGTTAATCCGTTAATTAACTCGTTAATTTTTTCGTTAACTTTTAACGCTTTCGTTAATTTCGAAAAAAAGTAACGGACTATTAACGAGTTAAAATTTTCCCCTACTTATCCGTTAACTTTAATTTAATGAGTTTATAAAATAATTTTTCTTATCAAATTTTAAATTGTATTAGATTTGATTTCGATAACAGAATAAACTCTTTTTCTCCAAAATTTTCGAAATGCTCCTCTCAATGCTCAAAATGTGTTTATTCTTACACGGTTATTATCCCGTTTAGTAATATTTAACATGTTTTTCTCATGTGTGCTTACGCTCGTTAAGAAATGCTAATCCAGTTTTAGCACGAATTTTGTACATAAACGAATGTTTGTTCACAAATATTTTGATCAGCTGTTGTGATGGAGCACGTGGTTTTGGAATAAACAGAAATAAAAAAATAACAACTGGTTTTATGTGACAAATAATTGATCAACTATTGTAATGGAGTTATCCGATTTGGAAGAAATTAGAATTTAAAGCTAATTTTATGATGAAACATTCATCAAATCAAACGGACCTCTACGCCGCCATCTTGTTTGTTTACATTTTTTTATAAGCAATTTTCTTAAATTGGCAGCACGGGAAATAGCAAACCTTACAGAATTTTAGGAAATTCCTTACGTTGTTAGACATTTTCCTAAATTTGTGCTAAATTGACAAAAACGACTGCAAACTTTAGTAATTTCCTTACATTTTCGGGAACACAAATATGCAAAAACGAAAAACTGCTTAATGTTTAACATTTTTCTTATGCTGTATTCTCAATTTATAGCCGTTTTCGTTTTGCATTTTGTGTCTTAGTAACGTAAAGAAATACTAAAGTTTGTTCGTTTTTGTCAATTTAGCCAAATTTGAAAAAAGGCTAACCAAACGTAGTGATTTCCTAAATTCTGTAAGGTTGCTATTTCCGTGCTTGACCGAATTTAAGGAAAATACTAAGAAAAATGTAACCAAACAAGATGGCGGCGTAGAGGTCCGTTTGATTTTATGAATGTTTCATTCAAAAATTAGCTTTAAAATCTAATTTCTTCCAAATCGATAAACTCTATCCAATAGTTGCTCAATTATTTGTAATAGAAACCATTTGTTATTTTTTTATCTTTTTATCCCAAAACCACTTTGCTCCATCACAACGCTGATCAAAATGTTTTGTAAACAACGTTTGTTATGTACAAAATTCATGCAAAAACTGGATTAGCATTTCTTATCGAGCGTAAGCACAAGTGACAAAAACGATAACGGCTGTAATGGTTCGTTGAAGAAAAAAATATAGTGACTGTTGCCCGTTCAATAAGTCATTAACTTCTTTCGTTCGTTACTTGAACTTGCTTCTTATGTGACTAGTGAAAAATATAATATAAGGCTTCTCAAACTGCGTTGTAATTTATAAAATAATTAATATATGATTGAAACTTTAAATTATAAATCCATTTTTATTAGATAAATAATATAAGTTAGTATTAATTAAAGGTATTTACCGCTTTGGAAAGTATTTTTTGGCAGCGAGCGGCAAAAGGTATTGCTAGGTCAAACGCCTAATTGTTTAAGTCCTGATAGCTAATGTCATTATATTATTATTATTTATTATTATTATTATTATTATTATTATTATTATTATTATTATTATTATTATTATTATTATTATTATTATTATTTTTATTATTATTATTATTATTATTAGGAAAAATATTAATTATTATATTAGTAGTAGTAGTAGTAGTTTGGATTTCTGCATTCTTTATGAATACTAGTGTAAACTTTATAAAAACTATTAATATTGTTACATATTTTGAAGACGGTTAACGTTAACTTAACGTTAATTTTCGTTACATTCTTTACCGATAAACGCTTTAATGATTAACGCCGTTAATTTTTTTTGTTAACGATTTAGGATTAACGACGTTAACCTTCTCATTAACTGTGGCCACCTTTGGTTTAGGCTGAACCTACGGCTTCTAGTCGTTTAGAACTCTTTATTCTGGTTCAATAAAGAATTAGTTAAGTTTGTACAGATTTTAATATATATATATAATAATTAAATATTTAAAATATATATAAATATATATATATATTATATATATATATACTAATATTATATATATTATATATATATATATATAATATATATATATATATATATATATTATATATATATATATTATATATATATATATATTGAAGGGATTGTGAGTCTTGAGACCCACCTTCAATAGGGATGTTGATTTGAAGAGTTGGAAGCGTTGTCACGATAAATGGCGTTTCTTACCGGAGCTGCTTAGGAGTCATCTAAGTGGGGGCTAGCATGCCTCCTGCCCCAGACGCCACTAGAACTTCCCCCAGTGACAATGCCGCGAGCACACTCTGCTCTCTGGACCTGGAAGGAGACGTCGGCTGTGAACGAGTAGCTTGTCAGGTAAAGACCAGGTGGGCACACATAAGGTCACCTGAGAAGGCTTCGACAACACTGTACTCTTACGTGCAGTGGTCTGCACCTGCAGTGAGAAGCACGGTACAGCGGTAGAGATGGTTGAACAGAGTAGGGCCCAGTCGAAGAAACTTGATTTGCGATGGGTTTGCTTTTGATGTTCGTTTGGCCACTCCATTGGGGCACGTCCCACTCTGGCAGGGTCAAATTTGAAAGGGTGGTAAGTAAGAGTCTTGAGAACCACCTTCATAGAGGATATTTGAATGTTGAAGAGTTGAAAGCGTTGTCCACGATAAAGTGGCGTTTTCTTCCTTGAGGCTGCTTAGGAGTCATTCATGCTAGAGCAGCCTCCTGGCCCCTGACGCCACATATAATATATATATAATATATACTATATATATAATATATTTATTATATATATTAATATATATATATATATATATATATTATATATTATATATAATATATATATTAATATATATATATATATATATATAATATATATTATATAGTATATATTTTATTTTTATTTATTTTTTCGGAGCATTATTGAATTTTTTTGCTTTAAATTCTATCGTAAGCAAAAGGAAATATTTGAACAATTTTTTTTTAAATTAACTACATAGGGTAAACTTTGGTATATTTGGTAAGTCGTTACAATATTTCTTAAAAATTATCGAAAGATAATTTTATTATCGATATATAGATAATTGGAAAAAAATCGGAAAAATACATCGATAGTGTTATCCCTAAAAAAAAGGCAAAATTAGTCACCTATTTTTTTCGGAGCTTTATTTTTTAATTTTATATTGAACATATACATTTGAAACGTACTCTAATCGCTAAAAAACTTTAAGGAATTTTTTGACACTATTTTGTAAATTAAAATTTATAGTTTTAAAATTTTGAAGAGTACTAGATTTAGGAACTTTAGTAGCATGAAAAAATATATATAGTTTAGTAGTGCAGAAGGGTGTCAGAAAAAAAGTTCAGCCTCTCAAAGTAGTTAAAAATCCCATTGGATTTTCTTAATTAAAAAAAAAAATAAAAATCAACAGATTACTTTACTCTACATAAAATGATAATGGGTGGCGAAGGGGGGGGGGGTTGCCGTGGGGAGAAGCTTTAAAAAGAAATAAAGAAATGAAATAAGTCTTAAAGAAAAAAAGTTACAGCCTCTGAAAGTTTATACATTTCCCAGCTTTCTTTATAAAAAATAATTAGTGGCCACATGCTCGTTTAGGGCCATTTTAGTACAGGTTATGTTAAGATTTGTTAAGTATAGACAGATTAACTCTGTATACTTAACAAAACAGGAAAATGTCGAATGTGGTGTGTTACTCTTAGTGGTCATTGTAGTGAGGGTGTGTTTATTTTTTGCTCTCATTTTACTAACTATAATTTGTGTATTCTGAAGTGAATTTAAGTAACAATTAGGGCTTGTGTATCTAACTAAACTATGGTTGTGTATTTAATAAGGTCATTAACACTTGTTATATTTAATTTGTGATAATTTAATTTGATAGCCTAACCATAGGCTAACATAGGTAAGAGGTTTACTGTTTTCTGTGTGGAGGTTTATTTTGATTCTTAAATAGATTTTCTGTATTTAAATAGTTTTTAAATAATTGGTTACTTTAATTTATGATAATTTCAAGTTAAATTAAGTTTCCCGTCATAGACTACTTAGCCTTCCTTATAATTTTTATATCCTGGCTAGGCTAAGCCCTTTAAATTAGGCTTGTTTTTTTATTAAATTTTACCGCTGTTTTTAAAGAGATTAAGTTTATTTCTTTTTAGGCTTTGTTATATTTTAAACTGTAGTTGTATTAATAGGTACAGTTGTAGCTAATATATTTAAAGTATGTAATGCTCTGTGTGATAACTGGTGGACTGTAAAGGTGAATATGTAATAGCTGCCCTGTTTGTGTTTTGAATGCAGATAATGTGTTGGTTAAGGAAGGAAATTGCAAGACTGAGTGAAAATATGCATGGATTGAAGAGAAGTCATTTAAGTTGAGAAAGGAGAAGTGTTAGGAAAAAGTATTGGGAGTCAAGGCGAGGAGGGAGCGGATTTTAGGACATTAGGATAAGAGACAGTAAAAAATAAATAAAGCCACATGGCCATCGAGTAGATACAAGACCCCAGTCACCCCACTCCCAAAAATGCTCATGCAAATCCACAAAGCACCCTAGGCTTGTCAATTGTTTGTAATCTACAAATCCACAATTTGGCTTAGTCAAAATTAATGATATATAAATATGATACCCACACCATCCACATGCATTAAACTAGTTATGGTCACACATGCCATCTAACAATAACTGCTATAACTAAAAACCCGCAATTTGGCTTCGGTCAATAATTATATGATACCAACCCATCCATAAACGAATCTAACGGTTTCTTAAATTTTGCATATCGAGTCACACTCACAACCTCCTCATGGCAGTATTCCAAAATTTACAACCCTATTACTGAATGCATGCTTTCCTTATATCAAGATGGCATGCTTTCTTCTTAATTTCTTATTATGCCCCCTGGTCACTTGTCCATGTTCTACTATGAAAAATTATTGGTCTTGTAATTATCAATACGATGTAAATATTTGTAGACTTGTATCATGTCTCTCTGAGAAATGTCTTTTCACAGAAAACTTCCTAACTCTAGCCTCTCCTCATAGTTCTTTCCCTCAACCAAAAATCATCCTTGTTGCTCTATGTTCACTCTCCCCAGAACATATCTCAGTCTTTCTTTAAATAAGGGGCCAAACTTGTGCACAATACTCTATTACTGGGCTAACATAGCTATTATACAGTTTTACTATTACTTCCTTGCTCTTGTAAACAACATTGCGATTTTATTATGCCAGCATCTTATTAGCTTTATTTCTAGCTTCAAAACACTGATTTACTACTTTCAAATTACTGCTTATAATCACACCTAATCTTTTTCTGGTCCACAGACTCAAAGCCACTCCCCATTCATATCGTAGTTAAACTTTTATTTGAGTAACCTAAGGTGAAGA
>JABUQX010129420.1:10000-12500 GCA_015478945.1 Trachelipus rathkii
AATTACATGATGAATTTTTACATTATTTTTCAAACAAAGTTTAAAATAATTCAAAAGAACCGAGTTGAAAATTTTGCAGCTCCACAACTAAAATTTTATCGAAATATAAAATGATGTTTCTTTCACTAAAGTTTTGTAGGTAAATTTATTAATTTGTTAAATTTTTGTTTCAATAATAATCTGGACAGGACCACTGTCAAAACATTCTCATTTTCCGATGTTCAAGCGCTCGCATCCTTATCAACTAACTATTTTATCTCTACCTAAACTAAAAGAGGACATTGCTCTGTTTAAGATGCAGCTTTACGTTGAACAACAGATGAGAAAATATATTGAGATGAATTGTTTCTCTTTTTTAATGCTAAATTTTAATATATATATATATATATAATAATATATATATCTAGCGTATCTATATATATATATTATATATATATATAGATATATATATATATATATATATAGTATATTATTAGTTATATATATATATATATATATAAGTTGTACATATATATATATATACTCGTATATATACATATATATATATATTTATATATATATATATATATATATATATATATATATATATATAGTATATATATATATATATATATATATATATATATATATATATATATATATATATATATATATATATATATATATATATATCTAGCTCTCTCGGTAGGTAGCCTGTAATGTTTTTCATTGTAAGTTGGTAGATTTCACTGCCAATACTTTCATTTGCAACACTGATATATATTATTGATAACTCCGAGTGTTGAGGATGAGCCAAGAATATATTCGCTTATGTGATATAGATATTATTGAGGTATTGTTAGTGTTCTTTGAAACATGTTTAGAAAGCTGCTTTCCTTATTCTTCATTTTTTATTTTAAAAAAAATTGCTTTCATAACTTCGGAAAGATTTCTGCTATTTTATTTTCTTCTTCTTGAGCAGCTTTGAGTTTGCTCTTCTGTATTCTTTCGCATTTCCTGAAGACTCTGGCTTTGATTTTATTGCTGACAACTTGAGAAATAAAAACAATTCCCATATACCTACTTAGGGTCTAAAAATGTAAGGGCTGCAGAGTCGGAGTCGGAGCCGGAGCCGGAGCCGGAGCCGGAGCTGGAGCTAGTGGAAGTAATAAAAACTTTGTTTGGATAGAGCCGGAGCAGAGACAGGAATTAGTTTATAAAATTGTGTTTAATATAAAAAGAACATCCGGAGCCAGAGTCTTGGCCGGAGTCGGAGATGACCAATTTTAAAATGATGTACACGGAGCCGGAACTGAAATTGGTGACAAATTTTTTATTTTTTTTTAACCTTCCCCAAATTTGAGGAATTATTGCTTTCCTCATCATCAGAAACAAACTCTTAATATTTTCAGCCAATTATTTTTGTTCTTCGAGGAAAAAAATTAGTAAAAAACTTTCGGATTTTGGCGCAGAGACGGTAACTCAGATATAACCGAATATCACATCAAATTATATATATATATATATATATATATATATATATATATATATTATTATATGTTATATATATATATATATGTATATATTATATATAGTTATTATATATATATATATATATATATATATTATATATATATATATATTATATATAGCATATATATATATATATATATATATATATATATATATATATATATATCTTATTTCCTATATATATATTTAATTACGTATTTATATTTATATATATATTATATATATATATAAATATATATATATATATATATATAGTATATATATATATATATATATATATATATATATATATATATTATATATATATATATATATATATATATTATATATATATATATATATATATATATATATATATATTAGATATATATATATTTATATTATACATTATATACATATATATATATATATATATATAGTTATATTAGTTGTTATATATATATATTATATATAGTTACATATTATTGTTAGTTATATGCTATAGTTATATATATATATATATATACCCGCAGGCATTGCTATGGTCTTTAATGGGCAGAACCAATATTTGATATTGGGACCCCATTTCACTCCCCACCTGTACTGGACATAGCCTCCACTTTCAGACATTTATTTGGGAAAGCAAAATGCGGTCTTTTTTTTTTGACTTTCTAATCAAACATATTTCTGCGTTTTTTCAAAGCCACTCTTCGGCGTTTTCGTTTTTTAGAATCCCACTTTTGACATATTTCCTAGTATCGACTTCAGTGTACATTTTTTTCGAATGACCTCAAACTTTGGGCAATATTACATAGATGGGTCTATTACGCACAAAATGCAAATTTTAGTTTTTTGATTTTTGGAAAATTGTGCTCAGCAATTAAAAAAAAAGTAGGTTTTGAAATTCGACATTGCTGAGCACAATTTTCCAAAAAATCAAAAAACTAATTCCTACACAATAGACCCATCTATGCATATTTCAAGTTTGAAGTCATTTCGAAAAAAATTG
>JABUQX010129421.1:0-23327 GCA_015478945.1 Trachelipus rathkii
TTTCGTACTGAAATTCATCATCCCAACACACTCTTCACACACCTCAGATGAACCATGGCGCTACAACCACACACATACATCTTGACATTTTCAAACTTTTAACCATTAGAATTTTGCAGGTAGTCAGCAAATCTCAACACCACTAAACACCATTAAAGGCTCAATACCACAAGTCACCACATCAGAATTGCAGTAACCCTTCTCTTCCTGTCATCATTTTCCATCACCAGCACAAACACATTTCCCACCACACCACACTCTCTCTCTCCCACCCTCCCTCTCTCTCTCTCGCTCGTTCTCTCTCTCTCTCTCTCTTTCAGCCGTCAGTCTGACACACAAACACACACAGACACACACACACACACATATTACTATCCATGTAAATCTACTGATACGATTCACATATTCACAAGCCGTAAGATAGAAGGCCGCTTACGGTGGTCATGACCTTCTCTCAGAGGCATGCAATAGCATTCCTGGCAAAGATATGGAAGTGGCCAACCTGGCTACCACCGTCCCTTAATCAGCTTGTGGCACGCAGAACATACGATGTGAGCAATTCTTTCTCCCCACACATAGTGATATAAGGAATAGGGATGTCTGTAAGATGCTGTCCTGAAAGGTGTGGATATAAGTATGTATATGATATGTGGATGTCTCAAAGATATTGTCTGGAGGATGAGTGTGTGTGCTATGCACGCAGAAACATTATAGAAAGGGGCGAATCATTAGTCACTTGAATGTCGCTACATACCTTAAGCAGAAAGGGGAGGTATATATATATATATATATATATATGTGTTATAGTATATATATATATATATATATACATAGTATAGTTATAAGGTTATGGTATATATATATATATATATATATATATATATATATATATATATATCGTATATGGTATATATATATATATATATATATATATATATATATATATATAAATAGATAAGAGTAGATGTATATGTTATATATATATATATATATATATATATATATATATATATATATATATATATATATATATATATATATATATATATACACCGTATATATATATATATATATATATATATATATATATATATATATATATATATATATATATATATATATATATATATATATATATATATATATATATATATATATATATATATATATATATAAATATATATATATAGTAATATATAGTAAGAGTAGTTATATATATATATATATATGTATATATATATATATATATATATATATATATATATATATATATATATATTTTTTTTTTTTTTCTTTACAGTTAACCACCACTCACGGCCGGAGTCCCCTTTCAAGGAGGGCAGAAAAATAAACAAGAAAACCCCACTCCAATCCCCAGCCTATAAAATCTCTCAGTGAGCAGACGTGGCTTACAGAGGAAGATTAAATATAGTTGGAAAATGAAGAAGGCAAGGAGTTCCACAGAACAGAGGTAGGTAGTTTTGGAAAGAAAGAGGCACCACAATGAACAAGCTTGGATTTCCCAATATTCACACAAAACACATGGTGAGAGCATGCACCCTTGTAATATGAGGGCGACGCAAGAGGTGGAATACGAGTGGCCAACTCCCCTGAGCATCTACCGCTGTAGTACCTATAAAGAGATAGTGCCAACGTCACGTCGCAGAGATAGAGGGTCAAGAGAGAGAGTTTGAAAGTAGGAGATATTAGTTCCTTAGCTTTAGACTCAACCCTATCCAATGAAGGGTGGAGCCGGAGCTCCCCTAAATGAGAGAGAACGGTACTCCATACAAGGGCGAATAAGGCCCCTTATATAACTGGAGTAGCTGTGCAGAGGAAAAATTCCTGCAACCTAAACAGAACCCCAGCTTCTTTGAGGCCACCTTTAGCAACCATAGAAACATGAGGTTTCCAAGATAATTGTTGTTTATGTTAAGACCAAGTAATGTTTATGTTATTCACAGGAGAGACGTTAGAGCTGTCAGAAGGAAATAGGAAAGTTGGGAGGTGTCCTGAGAGGGAGATGTAGAGAAGTTGAGTTTTTAAAGAGTTGAATTTACAAGGCTGTGGTGACCCCACCGGGAAATCCCATCCGTATCCGACAATGATAGAATCGGAAAGCTGAAGACGAGAGGCAACCTAGAAGCAAAGAGGGAGCAGATTTGAAGTGAGTAGAAGAGTGGAGGGTTGAGTCATCGGCATAAGAGTGAACAGAGTTGGAAGCAGGGCTGCGGAGATCGTTGATGAAAGTAAGAATAAAGTTGGAGATAGAACGGAACCTGGCGGAAAACCCCACAATTAACAGGAAAGGGAGGAAGAGTCGCTCCATCAACGAGCGCTGATATAGAGCGATCGGAGAGAGAAAACTAGACAAAGAGTAAGCAAAGAGAAGGAGGAAACCCAAAGGGAAGGTAGCTTAGAGAGCAGTGACGCGTGCCAAACCTGGTCAAAGCTTTGGATATGTCAAGCCACCACGCAAGACCCCATGGTCCCTAAGGGCAGAAGACCATAAATCAGTTGAGTATGTCACCAGTTGACCTCGAGCGACACGAAAGCCATACTGATCTGAAAGAAGGGAAATTCAGATGATCCAGGGAAATGAGAGTTAAGAAGAGTTTCAAAGATTTCAGATAGAATACAAGTGAGAGCTATAGGGCGATAGTTAGGAAGGATCAGAGCGGCTACTTTTTTCGGGATCGGTTGGACATGTGCGCGCTTCCAGCACTGAGGGAAAAGTATTAGTATAAGACATAGAGAGTAGAGCTGAGGACAGGCGCCAGCTCAGAAGCACCTCTCAAAACACGGGGAGGAATGCTAACTCGGGGCCACTAGCCCTGACGTTCACAGATCTCAGGATCCCATGCACACGATCATGTAATCACAGGTAAAGATATGGGAACCTGAGAGGAGAAGGAAAGTAGGAGGAGGATGCCAGAATGGTCCAGGGTAGAATTAGATGTGAAAAAAGGAGGCCGAAGAGATTGGCGTTTTCAGAAGGAGAGTTAGCAGCAAAGGCAGAACCACTAGAGCGAATAAGGGGAGGAAAGGGCAGATTTACAAAGCTGTTAGAGATGTTTTTGGCAAGGGGGCTGAAATTTCTTTAATATCTGTAGGGGAGAACCACACACCTTCTTCTTTTTAGTGAAAAAGTGGTGCCATCTTGCTTTGAATAATATCCCTGCAAAATTCCGAGCAGAATGGAAATGAAAATTAGTTAGAGTAATAGGAGAATGAGAGTCATGCCCGATGGCGAATGTCTCTCTCCTCAATGGCGCGAGAACAAGCTTCACGAACCATGGATTTTGGGGGAGAAAGATTTAGTTGAAGATGGAATGAAACCGCTCATACCCTGATTATGGCCCCCACCTTTTCAGCGGGGACCGAGGCATCCCTGGAGTCAAAGCAGGATTCATTCCAAGAGAGTGCGTTAGCCAAAAACAACGCAAATTCCCCAATTAGCCCTTACATTTAGTGCCAGAAGCTTAGGGGCATGGTGGTTGCTGAGAAAAGTGTTATAATTAAGAGCGCCATAAGATTGTGGTCAGAGTTACTGGTAGGAGGGAAAAGTGGGTGTATTAAACGAGAAGGAGTAGTGGTGAAACATAAGTCAAGCTGTACCTCAAGAATTGCTGACGAGATTCGGGAATGTAGAATCTTAATTAACTGTTCCAGATCGTTGAGAATGCTTTGGCCTCCCCGCCTGCATCAGCGGGTAGTGAGCCCAACCACTCAGTGGTACGTTGAAATCCCCAAATAGAGAGTGATCTCAAGATTGATGGGAAGTAATTCATTAGTAGTGAAAATCTGTTTCAATAGGGAGCAGTAGCAGAAAAAACACAAGATAATGATAGTGTAGGGAGAAAGATTTTTAGCCACAGAAAATCGAAATTAGGAGATTCAAGATTATCGAGACGTGTTACAGGGAGGTTATAAGTGAGAGAAAGCACCAGAGCACCACCATTGACTTGAAATTATAGAAAAGTTATAGTTAGAGATATTAAGTTTATTTGAAAAAGAATCCCTAACTAGCTGGTCTGAGACAATAATAAAATGTTAGGGTTGAGAGTTAGAGAGGTGATATTCCACAGATTCCGTGATTAGCACGCAGGCCGCGAACGTTAGTGGCAAAGTCAATAGAAAAACCCCCGCCTGCGCCCACCCCCACATCTACTTCGACCGACTGCATTCGATCAGCCGCTCACACAAACAAAATGTACACAAGCTCTATTAGTTTAAAAATTTACACGTTTTCTCAATCCACAACAGTACACACACACACACACACACACACACACACACACAATACACACACACACACACACAATACACACACACACACACACACACACACACACACACACAAGCGATCGTGTACTAACAGTATAACTAAATCTTAGAAAAAAAAGTATCCCAAGGTGAAGGTAAACTTGGGATATTTAGTTAAACCTAAACTTTACGTTTTTCAATGTCAATTAAAAGAAACACAAAACAAAATTTTATAATATGTTAAATAATGTTTAAAAATTTGCACGCTTATCAATCCACACACACACACACAAACACAAGCGATCGTGTACTAACAGTATAACCAAAACTAATGTTAGAAAAAAATTAAATAAAAGTATCCCAAGGTTATGGTAAACTTGATATTTAGTTAAACCTAAAAATAAACTTTACGTTATCCAATATTAATTAAAAAGTTAATTAAAAATAAATCCTATAATATGTTAAATAATGTATAAAAGAATATAAAAATAAAAACTAAAACTTAGCTTAAGATTCCAGGATGGTAAAAGTTTCAATAATCACCCAAGTTAAAATTAAAATCACGTGGCAAACAATCAAAATAATTAAAAAAAAATGTCAAAATCAAAACAAATAAAATCTAAATTAAAACTTAAAAGAATTTTTAAAACTTAAAAAGTTAAATTAAGTTATTTAAAAAAAAAAAAAAAAAAGACACGAGAAGAACAAGTACACACGACTTTACACTACAAGCGACAACTATCAACTATATATATATACCGTATATATATATATATTTTCATATATATATAGTATATATATATATATATATATATATATATATATATATATATATATATGTATATATATATATATATATATATATATATATGTATATATATATATATATATATATATATATATATATATATATATATATATATATTTATATATATATATATATATATATATATATATATATATATAGCATATATATAAGGTTAAGGTATATATATATATATATATATATATATATATATATATATATATATATATAGTTTCAGATGAGGTTCGAGTGCACGTCGCTGGATAACAGACAGAAACATGGTGCTCCCGACGACGTTCGTTTTAATCAGCGAATCAGGGATGTAGAGCGAATATGATTGCTATTCTCCAAAGGATTTCGCCTCTCCTGCCTCCTGAAAGAGGCGCGATCTTTGAGAACGTCACCCAGCATTCGCGTAAGGTCCTTAAAAATATTTTTGAATATACATTCACCTTTTTGTATTTGGAGTGCAAGAACGTGTGCACACTCCAACTCCTCCTATTGGTCGGAGAACATATTTGTTCCAAATGCAATAAACCTTTCACTCGAGATCATGCCTCTGTATCTTGCAATATTTGCAAATTCTGGTATCATTTAAGATTCACTAACCTTCAATCCCTCAACCAATACTCTAAATCGTGGTCTTGCCAATCATGAAAAGACTTGCACACGGAAATACAAATAAATCCCTCACCCACCTAGCTTAATTAACATACTTCAACTAAATATAAACGGTATTAAAAATAATCATCAAGAACTTCTCCACACCTTAAATAAATACAGCATATATATAGCAAAAATACAAGAATTTCCCAATTACACAATTTTAAGACAAGAAAGGACCCACCAGAGCTTGGTCTGGTTACCTTCGTACACAAAAATGCCAATACTGAAATTTCAAACACATTTGAACATTATAAATTCGGAATGAAAATCAACATAAAAAAAAAACATATAATCCGATGAATGTCTATATCCCCTACCCCACCTTTGAATTCAGCCCCAAGGTTTTGCCCCGAACTTATTACCCCTAACCCAATATAATAACTTGATACTGGTCGGGTATTCAATGTCCACCACTCACATGGCTTTACAAATCCACACTATCAGCTGGAGGTGATGCACTCTGACAAACTGCTCTTTGGGCTGAGGTCTTACCGCTCCTTCGAAGGGGTAATGCCCGCTTACACTCGCCTTCGGGGGGGGTGACCCTCAAATAGAACTTCACACCCTCTTCGTGGGGGTCAGGCCCAAATATCACTTCTTGTTGGGAAATATGAATTCCTTTAGGAACTTTACTAAGTAATGAACTCGTGAAATTTAATTTTAGTATCTTTAGTTGGATGAGTGTAAGAGAAGACCTTAGAGTAACATAGTTGGGTTATTAAGTTCGGTTAACCCTAGTATTGTTACGTAGGATAGTTTCTTAGGGTATCCAAGACATCTTTGAAGGAAATAATAAGAGTTATGTACTAAGTTAGCATGAGTTTAAGCATTTGTTTAAGATAAATTTGTTATTTAACATAAATGAGAAATGCACATGTGAAAAATCATAAGTTAAAGTGTAAAAAGATGTGTATTTTGAGGAGCGGTTTGTATATATAAGCACATGTTATCGTGTTTTTGATGTAGCAAATCAAATTTATTACTGAAGCACAAATTTTTAATAAAATTTTTCAATTTACTGTGATATTTTCTACAAGGAACTTATTTGTATGTTGTTTTTATATTATTTGAGTTTGTAATACATTAAATAAAGCTCTCTCTCTCTCTCTCTCTCTCTCTATATATATATATATATATATATAGTATATATATAGGTTATATAGTAAGAGTATATATATATATATATATATATATATATATAGATAGTATATATATATATATATATATATATATATATATATATATATATATATATATATATATATATATATATATATATATATATATATAACATGAAGTAGTAAATCAATTGATTATGGAGGGGGGAGGGGGGTGGTTTACGTTAATGCTTTGTTTTACTGCTTTACTGCAAAGGATCAGTAAAAACATAAGTTATTAATAAAATATTTAAAATTTTACAAAAAAACTTGAAATTTTTAAAAAAAACTTAATAATTTAATAATGAAATACATTTTTTTATTAAAAACTTATAACTTTGAAAAAAAATTAGTTAATGTTCAAAAGGAAAATATAAAAATTATTAGAGTTGCAATTAGGAAAGAAAATGTAAGCGTTTCAGCTTAAAGGAAAATTAAATTGTTAATGTTTGAACGAAGAACGAAATACAATATAACTTCGAAGAAATAACATCCTGTTTATGATACACTAGGATTCGGTAACGCGTACTTGTGCTTGCTTGTTTTGCTTTTTATAGGGATATGTATACCGTGTCTTTGATAGGTAGAATACTTTGTTAATGATAGCTTTTATTCGTAGTTCAGTAGACGGTTAAGATCTGTTAGTATTATAGGAAATGCTAAGTTTTGTTAGATATTACTATGTTAGCTATTAATGAAATGTTAGAAACGTAGGGTTAGGTTGCTTTGATGGGTAATGTTAGATTTGGTAGAGAGCTTTGTTAATGTTATTAATTATTCATAGTTCAAAACGTTATTATGTTGATGGGTAGTTCGGACACTTTGTTAATGTTAGCATTTATTTATAGTTGAGTAAGTTAGATATGTTGAGTAATGTTCAGTCTCGATATGCTATGATGATTTATGGTAAATATGCCGTCACTTTGTTACATTAGGGAATGTAATTGATGTTAACAGTAATGATTTTTAGGGAATGTATTTTGTAGAGAACTTGCGAAACATTGGCAATTATTCATAGTTCGATATGATTGATACTGTTGAATGTGGTCAGGTTGCTAGGTTAGATCAAGTATTGTTATATAATCAGAATTGATAATTAATTAATCTTGTTAATGATAGCCTTTTATTCATACAAAAGATGTGGTAGGGTAGTTATGATATGTTATGCTCTTAGAATAGATCAGGTATTGTTATGCTAGCTTGTAAGTTAAAACTACTTGGTTTAAGGTGTAAACAGTTATTCGTAGTTCAGTATGTTAGATAGGTTAAGTAATGTTAATTTTTGTCGTTTTGTTTAATATTACTATATTAACAACTATTGATATGACGGGAAAGTAGGTTAGGTTAAGTTTTGTTGGGTAATATTAGGTTAGGTATCAGTTTAGAAAAGAGAAAAATAATAGAGAATTTAATAACTGAAAAAAACATAAATGCTGTATGATAAATTCATATCGCTACATGCACTATTGCCAAATCTCACCAGATTGTCTTATTAATTCCCTGGACATATAATAAGTAACATGAAAACATTTAAATTCACCAGATTCTTAAAGTTTCTTCGTAAAATATATGTAAAGTGAAACAATGAATAATTTTTTTAGAATATTTTGTGTTTACAATTATATAGAACAATAATTTATTCAAAAACATTTTTATGTTTATTTATAACATTTTAAAAACTTTGATATATTTTAGTTACTATTATTTGAAAAATATTTAGATTATAATTTAAAAAAAAGGATATAAATAAAAATGTGATACCTTACAGAAGTAAATATAAATGCTAACCATCATATTTAGAAATCGGGGTACAAGGTTTGACGTTATAGAAATATCCGTCATGTGAACTTTATGACAGCCTTAGGCAGTGATAGTTTGAATCCGTTAAGTTAAAAAAAATCTGGGTTAGGACAGGTAGGTTAAGCTATGTATATCAAAGTTGGAGAAAGAGAAAGATAAAAGCTGTATTTAAACATACGAGCTTGTGTTACAAGATTTGCACGATGATACCTAAATATGATTTTAATCATTTAATCAGTAGATTACGAATGGGGAATGGACTATGATTTTACGGTTTTGATTCATTGATCTATTGATTAATTGATGTTTTTATGTTATAAACATAAAAAAATGATTTAGAAGAAACAAAATGTTTTTTAAGATTTTATGTTATACTCATGCAAAGAACTTATTTTTATGCTGATGTTCATACAAAGAACTTATTTTTATGTTGCGCTTTCCCAAAATGTGAGTTCAAATATGATGTAAATCAGTAGCGCATAGCCGGATGAGAGGAGGTAGGGTATGGTGCTTGCGCCATTGCACTGCTTTACTGTTTGAGGGTCAATAAAGACATGAATTTTAAAAATAAGTGTTTATAATAATTTTATGTTATGTTCGTGCAAATACCATATCTTTTTTTTTGTAAAATGATGTTATTTTCAGGTGAAGTTTATACATAATGTTTGATCAAATATAACTTCCATTGTTTAATTAATGGACCACAGGTGAGAAGGATGGGGGTTCAAATATGACTTAAAGCAACATAAAAGTAGCGGATAGCCGGATGAGAGGAGGTAGGGTATGGTGCTTGCGCCACTGCTTTACTGTTTGAGGGTCAATAAAGACAATTTTAATAATAAATTAGCAATAAAAAGTAATAAATGTTTTATTTTTAGAGAATGTAAAGAAAATTTCAAATGGTCCTGATTGAAAAAAACATGGAATATACATATTACTAAAGTCATAGTTAAATGGAGAGAAAAATAAGGAAAGAGAACTTATAATTAATAAGTTTTATGGGCTAAGATGGTATGTTATGGCTGGCTAAAGATGAGAAAGATAGATAGAATTACTGAGGTCGTATAATAATAAGCTCTTTATGCTAAGTTTCATATATAGAGTTCAATGTACGGTTGCTATAGTGATTATCTAAAATTAATATCTGAATTTACCATTAAAATTTATTTTTAATGGTAAAACACCATTTAGTGATTCGGTCTCCTATCGTGTGGGGACATTACTGTTTTTGAATCTTATGGAATCATCCTTTGTCATCGTCCATTCATTATCTTCTGTTATGTACTCGTGTTTTTCTATTTTTTTCTTTTTTCTTTGAGAGCCCCACCTGATGGTTCACAGGTTACCGTTAGGAACTTGAAACCCCAAAATTCGATCTTTAGGGATCCGAAAACATAGGTAAAGATACATTACTCGAACGATTAAAAGTTTGCATCTATATTTCAACGCTGGCTCCGGTTAACGGCACCGTACCAAGTTCCTTCGCAGTATCCGCCCTCTTCTTATTCCTTCTTCATCTTTTCTACGTCTTCTCTTTCATTTCCATGTATTTCTCTTTTATTTCTTCTGGATCCCGCACATAGGGGGCTTAAAAAAAACTGAGGGTTTGAAACACAAATCGAGTTCTCTGAGGCCGAAAACATAGATAAAAATACCTTACTTGGTCTATTATACAATTGTATCCTTATTTCAATTCTAGCTCCGGCTGTGTTCCCGGTGCAGGGCTCCGCAGCATTAGAAAATTCAGTCTCTGACTTCTTTTTATTAATTCGACATCCATTCTAAATCTTCTTCTCTTTTACTTGACATGTATTTCTTCTTTATTTCTTCTTTTTTCTTCTGAGACCACCTCCAGCTGTCCTCAGAAACCTTTGAGGGTTGTGAAACCACACAAAATCAAGTTCTATGGGTTCGAAAATATAGGTCAGATAACTTACTCTGTCTATTATACGTTTGTAGCCAGATTTTATCTCTGGTTACGGCTCCGAGATCCTCATCATGAGCCAACGCATGCTTCGAACTCTTCTCTGACTCCAAAACCTTCGCTGAAACTTGTCGGCCATTTATTTTCCACCTTGCTAAGACCATATTAAAGTTAAAGGACTTAGCGCCCACTTGCAGAGGTCGTAATAGGGTGAAACCTCACCTTCACTACGACGACATTACCAGCTATATGTTGGTCAAGTTTCGAAAGCTATTCTGATATTACTATCAGCTTCAAGTAGTGAGGATCTTATATTATATATATATAGTATATATATTATTATATATAATATAAATATATATATATTAATATCAATATAACTCATATATATATAT
The DNA here is from genome assembly GCA_015478945.1 of Trachelipus rathkii. NCBI lineage: Eukaryota > Metazoa > Arthropoda > Malacostraca > Isopoda > Trachelipodidae > Trachelipus > Trachelipus rathkii. The sequence continues at coordinate 11,014 of JABUQX010129421.1, forward strand.
ACTATATTATATATTATAATATATATATTATAATAGTATAATATATATATATATAGTATATAGTATATGTATATATATATATATATAAAATAGCTATATTAATATATACTATATATATATATATATATCATATATATATATATATATTTATTATATATATATATGTTATATATATATAATTATAATATATATTATAATAGTATATATTAATATATATATTATATATATATATATATATATAATATATAATATATATATAATATATATATATATATATATAAGATGTACTATTTGAAGACAACTATTTTATTTATTGTAATATGTTTTCAAAGAAAGTTAAAGGTAAAGGAATAAATCTTTTCGAAGGAAAAAACCGTATCTGTCCTAAATTTGAAAAAGGAAACTTTAACGATATTGGACTGTCTAAGCCGATTATAAGAGATTTAATTTAATAAGAAATCCTTGTCCATTCATGGTCTTTCCCGTGTTGGGTTGGGGGGCTAAACGTTTATGATCTGACCACCCCTCGATAGACCGCAGAAGATCAAAATGTAACATGTACTGTATTTTTTTGCTGAATCCTTTTTGCTATAGCGCTAAGTGTTGTGTGGTATTACGTTCGGGCACAAGCGTATTATTAAACGCCCGGTAAAAAAACTATAGATAAATCTGAAAATAATACAAATTAATCGTCAAAATGGTTTTTAAAACCCAAATACCTAAAAGTTAACAATAAATTAAAAATTAATAATTAATTACTTATCCGCGAAAGTAATAATAAATAAAAGTATATATAAATATTCTCACCTATATACTATATTATAATTATTTTAAATATATATAATACTAACTGATATATATATATTATATATATATATATATATATTATATATACTATAGTATATATTATGTATAAATATTATATTACAGAGAGAGATGAGAGGAGATAGATTATTTGTGTGGTCGCCCGGCGCGCAAGAATAACTCAATAATATAAAAATTGGTGGCGGGGACGCTTATTGGAAGTCATAAGATAATATTTGCTCTCTGGATTAGGTATCGGCCTTGTCTCATGCGGTATGTTACTAAATATATATATAAATATAATATAATTATATAAAAATATAATATATATTATATATATATAGTAATATAGTTTATATAATATATAATTATATACTATTATTATAACTATTATCCCTATAATCAGGGGGCGCCATTTCACTCCATACATAGGTGATGCTAGACGTGTGCACGCCGCGCACACCCATATAAAAGCTTATTCTCTCTTTTTTTAATTACACTTTTATATATAATGTGTTGAATATCTGTGTTCACAATTGACAGACTAGGTTTGTACACAATTTAACGTTCAATTAAATATTATAAAACATAATATGCTCTTAAACTTCATTTTTCGAGCTTATTTAAAGTACAGTACCGATATTAGAAAAGAAGCTTTTCATGTTAGCGACTAAAAAAAAACTGAACTTCCAATTTCCCATTGCGTCCTTATTGTTATTTTTCACGCTCGCTCTTATTTTTCTATTCTCTCTTGTAAATACGCGGACGCGACAATTGTTGGGCAGAAACAACGTTGCAGGATTTTTTGCTATAAGCATATATGATGTACTTATTATATTTACTAGTATCGTAATATAGCTTCATAATACATAATATACTAACTGAATTATATATCATTATTATATATATTATATGTTATAAGTGTATTATATATATAATATATATTATATATATATAGTAATACTATATATTAATATTATATATATATATGTATAACAATATATCCATATTATATATGCTAACCTATTATATATATAATATGATATATAATAAATAGTTATATATATAGATATATAATATATAGATTATAATATATATATAGTACATACATATATAATTATATTATATAATATATATATATACTCCCTATATAGTATATTATAATATATATATATATGATATAAGGCACACCATATTAAGCCCTCATATCAGAAACTGGCACTTGATATATATATGTATATATATATATATATATATATATAGCAATTAATATATTATATATATATATATATACTATATCTATAGTATATCGATATTATACTATACTAAGAATAGTATAGTATATATATAATATATTAATATCAAACGTGTTGTAAACTTCTTAGTTCTTAAACTCCGTCCGTTTCTTTTTTTTATTGTTTTTGTCATTTTTTTTAAAATCTTATATGAATTTGATACTAGCAATGAATTCAAGTCATGACGAACATTGATTTCAAAAGTCTTGAAATATTTTCAATAAAAATTTAAAAATCACATTATATCAATAACAATTTTAGAAATATTGAATCGGAGTTCGAAAAGTACGACCCTTACAGATCTTTACAGTATGGTGATATCAGAGGTATAAGTTTATTACAACAAATGTATAAAAAAACAAAAAAAAAAAAAAAAAAACAAAATTTTTTGTTGTGGTCATTATTAAAATTATTGCGCCCGAGAAATGACAACCACTTTCAGAAAAACGCAAGGAATTATGGAATCAGCGGGAAAGAGCTATCTTAGTAATTTTGGAAGAAAAGAATGTTGGTAAAAAAGAAAAAAGAAAAAAAAATTGTAAAAAAAAAAAAAAGAGGCCTTCGACGCCCGGAGGAAGGACAGAGAGGTGACTTCCCATCACCCGTCGATAGCAGATTATGGGGGCAGGCGGAGAGGAACCCCCGGCGGACACCCCAATAAGACCAAACGAAGAGGCGATGTTCCGGGAGAGGATCCCTTGCGCCACGATGAGAGTGGGGGGGTGGAACATAGTATGCCCTACCCCATTAGTACCCCGTGGGTAAGGTCGAGCGGAGAGGGACCCGCCGACAACGTGCATGCCTTGATGTGTGTGGTTTGTGGTGTACGCTATTTAGCATTTTTGGTGACTGTTGCCAACATCAATTAAAACTGACGGAGTCGTAAAACCTAACTTGGTCCTATATATTGTTTGAATATGGTTCCGTTCACCCCTTAAAATTTGACTGTAAAGAATGCATTATTACTAGAATAAATTGAAAAATTACACACATATGTAAAAAGAACGCTGAAAGCTTTCGCTATGTCATTAAAACAATAACAGGTTCCTATAAAAGAGGCGTTCACTTCATTCTATATATATTATACTGGATTTATATAATTCTGTTGAAATGACTTACTTAACTTTATATTTAGTAATATATTATATACTTATCTATATATATATATATAGATACTACCTCCATATAATATATATATAGTATATATATATATATGTCAAATAGCAGCATCCAATCCTTCATCAATTTATCATCATCATTCATAATATTTTTTATAGTATTAAATATATATATATAGTTATATACCATATAAAGCTATGTATATTTATTTATTATACTATAAGTTATGTATATATAATAATAATAGATCTATTAGTATATGATATATAATATATATATATATATATATAATAATATATTATATATATTACTATTAGGAATCTATTTACTCCTATTTCTATTGGATTAGAATCCAGCCAAGGCGAAGAATTGCTTGAAAATGAACTTTACAACTATTAAATAGATCTCTTTACATTCCTTCCATTCATAGTTGCGTTAATGATCGCTTCACAACTTGTCACATCTGGTCCATGGGAGACCAAATCCAAACGTAAACATGGGAATTTACCTCTAATTAAACTGATTTGTTTTCGACTCTCATATATATATAGTAATAGCTATATAGTATATATAATATATAGGTATATATAATAATATATATTGGTATATATATAGTAATATTATATATATAAATATATATTATAGATATATATATATATATATATATATATATATAGATGACATTTAAAACAAATGACCTTCCTTAAAATATTTAGGTTAGGTTATTCTAGGTTAGGAATAGGTTAGGTTAGGTATTGGTTAGGTTACCAAAAAATTTAATGTATTACCCTAAAATAACTTTAAATAAACGAAGACATTAAATGATGATAAATGAAACTTACTTCAATACACTTATAAATAGCCATACTATATTATATAATAATGTAATATAATATTATATATACTATATATATATAATATAATCTTATATATATATATATCGATATATAATTATATATAGAAAATATATATTTTGTATATATATACAATATGTATATATATAGTATAAATATATGTATATATATACACATTATTAAATATATACTACTATATATATTAATATATTTATATATAATAGGTCCCTACAATATATATATATATATATATTATAGATAGCTATATATATATCATATAGATATATTATATAATATAAATATATATACTACCTATATATATATATATAATATATATCATATATATATCGAATATTATATTACTATATAAAATTTATATACTTATATTATAATATATACTATATATATATATATATTATATACTACTATATATTATATATATACTATATATATTATATACATATATCATAATATATATTTAGCTAATACCATTATGCTATAGTTTAACTGTGATAATATAATATAATAAAATATAATATATAATATATTAATAGTATATATATAATATTATATATATATATATAAATACTATTGATTATATAATATAATTATAATATAGTGATTGATTATTATTTACTATAATATATATATTAGATATATTTTATATATATAGATTTACATATACAATACAGATATATTAGATAGACACAGATATACTATATATATATATTATTATATATATATATATATACTATATTATATTATATATTAAATTATTATAGTATTAAATTAATATATATATATACCTATATATATATATATATAATATATACATAATATATATATATATATAAAGTATATATAAATACGTAATATATAATATATATATATATATAGTATATATATATATATAGTATATTTAAATATATATAAATATAATTATATATAAATATATAATATATATATAGTATTTATATATATATATATATATTATATATATATATATATAGTATATATATATATATATATAGAATATATATAATATATATTATATATATAAATTACTATATATACATATATATATATATATATATATATATTACTATATATACTATATATATATATAATATGATAATATATATTATAAATATATTATATTACATATATAGATATATATATATAAATATATATTATATATTATATATATATATTAGTTATATATACTATATATATATACATATACATATTATATACATATATATAGTATATATAACATAGTAATATATATATATATATGATATAACTTTTAAGATAAATAATTCATCTACATATTACTCTACTAATATATATATACTATATTATATATATATATATTACAATATATTTATTATTGTAATTTAATTAATTGTTATTTGTAAAAATAATATTAGATATATATATATATAATATATATTATAGATATATATATTATAATATATATATATATCATTACATATTATATGTATTTATGATATATTATATAATAATATATATATATATAATATATATATTACTATAAATATATATTATATATACTATATATATATATATATTACTGATATCATATTATATAATATTATATATATCTACTACATATATCTACTAAATTATATTTAACTTTATGTTATAAAGATATTCATGCATATATTACTATATATATATATATAGATATACTATTATATAAAATTATATATATTATACATAGATATATATATATAAATTATATACTAAAAATAATATTATATAAGTATATAATTATATAGGATATGATTGGGTGAAAAAGATTCTGCCTCTTTGAAACTTAAACGTAAAACACAATTAGAGTAAACATATGACACAGCAGGTTAAACATTTAATAATTTTATTCATTTGAAGTTCTCCGAAGTCAGTTTCAACACAGAAACCTCCCTTGCTTCAAACCTGTAATAAAAAATGAAAATAATAAATAATATAATAATATAATAATAATAATACATTAATAATAATAATAATAATAATAATAATAATAATAATTTAATAATAATAATAATAATAATAATAATAATAATAATTAATAATAATAATTAAAACAATAATATTTCACATTTCAAAATTTTTTTATTTAAACAATACATAGAAGATATACAAATTTAGTCATGAAATATACAAAGATACATCAGGTTGTGGAGCTCGTCAAAAAATATTTTAACCAGACTCGACTCGATCTCGAGCTCCACCCTTCTTCACGATTACCGACTCCGACTCGAACTCCCCACAGCCTCTTATGAAAATTACCGTACTCTCGATGCGACTCCGACCCACCCTTTTGAAATTATACCCACTCCGACTCCGACTTCCGACTCCGACCTAATGGAAAAAAAAATGAAATATATTATATATATAAATATATATATATATATAATTATACTTATAGTATTATTTTATATATATACTATTTATATATATATATTACTAATATATTATGATTATCTATTATATATATATAATTATAAATTATATAATATAATATATTATAATATATATATATATAATATATATATATATACATATATACAATATATTATATATATTATAGATGATATATATATAATATATATATATATAATATATTATATATGAGGAGTGTTGTTTTTACCTGTGTTAATGCAATGTAGTGAGACCTATGGTCTGGAATAAGAGGTATAGATCTAGAAGTTTACAAGTGTGTTCAGATGGATTCAGATGGAGGGTGTTAGGTGTGTAAGGAATTGATAAAAGAGGAAAACAAATTAAAGTAGTGTTGGTGGATTGTTCCATCTTAATGTTTTCACTAAAGATCCCTAGAGTTCACGACCTCTCAAAATAAACCTTCTGGTAGGCGTAGTTTCAATAATATCACTGTATTATTAAGAGAGAATACATTATAGAGAGAGAGGAAGTGGAGAGAGAAGAGAGAGAGAGAGAGAGAGAGAGAGGAGAGAGAGAGAGAGAGAGAGATGAGAGAGAAGAGATTGGAGAAGAGAGAGAGAGAGAGAGAGAGTGCGAGTAAGAAAAAAGTTACTAGAGTCACGCTGATATATATATATATGTATAGAATATATATAATATATATATATTATATATATATATATATAATATATATATATAAATATATATATATATATAAATATATATATATATATATATATTATATATATATATATATATATATATATATTCCATTATTTTAACTTTGTCGCACACCACCTCTCTTGTCCCATACCTTTTTCTTGTTTCTAACCAAAACACAAGAGCTTGAATGCTCTGACGTTAAACCCTATTCTGTTCTTTCTTACAGTATCTATCTCTAATTATTTATCTGAGAAAAAAGACGGATGTAGCGCATATGCACGCAACGATGTAATCTGATCACGTGTTTATAATTTGGAGTCTTCTCAATTTTCTGGTCTATGGGTTAGCCCTTATTTAAATCTTCAATTAAATTTATCTGTTCTGTCTATTTATCACATGACTCTACTGACTGTCTTAAATTCTTTGACTGTCTAAACATAAAAATAGAACACGTTTTCTCTTCTTCTCTTTTTTCAGAAATCATTTTGGTTGATTTCAATGTTCGCCACAGCTAGTGGCTATCCTTTAGTTCTAACGACACAGTTGGTGAACTTTTCTACCATTCTCCATCCCGAATGACATTGAGCAGTTGGTGCAGCTCCTTACTTGTATTCCTGATCGTCTTGGAGATGAAGTCAACATTCCAGACCTCTTAACTTCCAATCCTTTTACTTGTTCTGATAAAGTCTTTCCTTTTTTTTGGTTCCTTCGATCACCTTCTTATATCTATTTCTTCTTCAATCTCTTCACTTCTTCCACAGGAAATATCCCACCAACAATGAGGAAACACTTTTGGCACTTCGGTGCGATTAGACTTGTGGCCGTACGTCTTTGATTTTCCATTGAATGGTAACTGCTTCTGTTGGAAGGGTCTCTCGGAGTGTGCAGAACGCATAACCGAGGTGATTAGTTTTGTTTGGTATGAAGGGGTACATTCTACATTCTTTCCCTTCAACTAATTCTAACAAGTCCTGGTTTAACTCTGCTTGTTCTTGTGCTATTTACCACAGGGGGCGCTGCCTTCGGGAATTACTTTCTTCTTCGAACTTCAAAAACTCAAATATTTCATCCTGAAATCATGCAAAATCTATTTTCAGTGACAATAAAAACTCTTTCTATCAGTATAAAAGGAAATAATCTTTTAATCTTTCTGGTTCCTCTTCCTCTGGTCCTTTGTGGCATTTTGGAAAAAATATGTGGAACCTAACTTTTCTTTTTTCTCTTTCCCTTCATCTAATATCTTCCATCCGATGGCACAACTGCCATCTTACCTTCTGCTAAAGCTGAACTACTCCTCAAACTTTTCCTTCTAGCTCCACTCTTGATTATTCCGGATCTATTCCTCCTTCTCCACCTTCACCAATTTTTCTGAGACTTAAAATCGTTATTCTTCTGAAGATATATTTTCTACTCTCTCCGAACTTAATAACACTAAGAAGGCCTACGACCTTGACGGTATTCTCCTGGTGGTTCTTATAACATGTGTCCTTGAGCTTGATTACTATCTTGGTAAATGGCTTTGTCTTTATCTTTTCACTTCAACCTTTCCTTCTTCCTGAAAACGTGAGGTCATTCAACCTAGGCAGAAAAAGGGGGACCTTCACAACAACCCAATCTCTATCGTACTATCGTCTTAACCATTGATCTTGCTAAAGTTTACGAATCCATCCTCAGGAGGAAGATTTCTAAACACCTTAATTCTTCTAATATAATATCTTATCCACAGTATGGCTTTCATAAGAAACACTCTACTTACTGGAAATCTTTCTCTACTATATGATTCTAGGACCTCGGTTACTCGGCATTTCGGTAAATCTTTTGCTGTGTAAACATATCAAAAGCACTCGATAGAGTCTGGCACAAAGGTTTGATTTCTAAATTTCCCTTTTACGGTATCTATCATTCTCTCTGATTTCCTTTCTGTTAGTTCTGTAGCTGCTGTTATAGACTGCCACCGTTCATCCTTCAAGCCCATTAATAGTGGTGTTCCTCAAGGTTCTATCCTATCCCCAACTCTTTCTACTTTAATTAATGACAATCTCTCTTATCACCTCGTCTATTTATTCACTTCCATGCCAATCACTTCACCCACTTAACAGTAAATATCGCGTAATATAATGGTGACATTGGAGCAGCTGATCTCTGATCTTTCTTTTTATCTTTAATTGGGGCAAAGAAAACATAGTATTTTCAATGATTTCAAAAACACATTTCTTCACGTTTACTGCTCAACACTAATCATCCACGTCCAACTCCATACTTTTTTCGAAACCACATACTCAAACCCTCATCATTCTTAAATATCTTTGCATTTCCTTGTGATTCTTATTATAAAGATCGCATACTCTCTTTCTAAAGAACTTCAAAGAGTTTGGGTGTTCTGAGACGCCTTAGGAACTTCCTCTCACCACCTCAGTTCGCCCTTGTATGGAGTACGTTTCACATATCTGTGGTGATTCCACACACACACTGTCCTTCTTGGTAATGTAGACTGCAGTGGTCTCCAAACTTTTTTGATCGAGTACCCCTAAAACGAAGAATAATTTTTAAGTTGTACTTCCTATATCCCCTATCAATATATATTAATGTACTCATAATATAGTCATAATATATAATAATATGCACATAATAATATAATATAATATATAATAAAAGATACGGCGAACATTGAGAGAACCTCACACTCACGTGATACACGTATCATACATTCGCAAGTGATCGTGAGCCTACTTCTTTGGCGTACCCCCAAGCACTACTTTGGGTACCCCCTGGGGTACGCGTACCCCACTTTGGAGACCACTGATTTGTAGAGTATAAGACTTTTCTACTTGCTAACTCTCCCACTCTCACTAATTCCCTCCAATCTTTTTCAAACCGCTGAACTGTTTCATCATTCTCCAATATTATACATTGGACACTGCTCTTCTGAACTCACTAGTAGAGTACCTCCTCCTCTGAGGAGAACTCGGCTTTACTCGTCTTTACTCGTCTTTACTCGTCTTTCGACACGGTCTCATTCTTTCTCTTGACAACTCTCTGACCTCAGACTTAACCGTTATGATCAATCTTTCATGTACTTCATTTGTAAAGTTTGGATCACATTTCCTTCATTCATTTTTTCAACATCCTTTGATTTGCTCACTTTCAAAGGCCGTGTTTCGGAGTGTGTTGGCCTTTGATTTCGCCTTGCATCCTGGATTCTCCCCGCCCCCAGTACAATTTGTAGAACTAAGGCCCTACACCACAGGAATATAATATATATATATATATATATATATATATATATATATATATATATATATTATATATATATATTATATATATATATATATATATATCATATATATATATATATATATATATATACTCTTTACAAGCCGTAGGTAGAGGGGTTATTACTTAATCAATCAAAATATTTTGTTGGCTTAAGTGTCCCTTTAATTTAATTTAAAAGAATAATAAAGAAATAATCAAGCAAATTTTTTTTTCATAAAAAGTTCACATTCAAGGAGGGGAACTTTTCTAGGTAATTTCTACCTAGGATCCGGACTAGGGATTGAACCCGGACCCTTGCCATGAGACTATGTCTCTCTACCGATTGAACCACTTGTACCATACGAGTATATTGATAGAAATGAGGAAAACATATATATGGTTCGTGAAGATTACTTAAGTTTTTTGGCTGTGGAATACACAAAAGGAGAATCTCCAGCAAAGGCAATACTCCGATTAGGGTGAAATAAATGGGGGACTTCTGACGACGAACTGTGAAATAAATAGGGAATTTCTGAATGGAAAACGATATGAGGTGCAGCACAATGAAAAAAAGTAAAAATTGTTCAAATTAGTCTAGGCAATTATTATGTCGCAAAAGATGAAATTCCTGTATCTGTTGGAGAGTTTAACATCCGATAGAAATCTATTAAAAACTTTTATTGGCAGAGTGGACTACAACTGGGCCATTTTAGGTCAACCAAAGGGTCAACTATTTTAATGGAAAACATTGGATTGATTTTCCCAGACACAAAATGGACAAAACTAACACAAGGTTGGTGAAAAATTGCGAGGGATTGTAACGATTTAAAGAAGCTCTTAAGTAATTGAAGCTTTAAAAGTAACTTGAGATGGATCAAGATTTTAAACCTTCTTCAAATACTTCAAATCTTTTGAAATTTCTAATCACGAGCGAATTTGTTATTATAATTAATTATTACTTCAACTTTAATACTCCTTCACATCTTCCATTATAGTAGCATGGCTGAAGAAATTAGATCCTGAAACAGGTTTTCCTTTTCAAATTTTAAATCATTTGAAATTTCAATATATCAAACTATTGTGTTGCCATGACAATAAAGAATAAAGCTTACCTAGCGTTTACGTTTCATTATCAAAATTTGATCTCTTGCCAAAAATGTTGACAAACTAATTTCTATAAAAAGTAAAATGGTCGACATCATTTTCTCATATTGGTCCAAATCGTCCACAATAAATCGCCATCTAAAATAATCGACACTTTATTTCTTTCCAAATTATTGACAAAATATTTAATTACCCAAAACATATGCTGTACCGTATTTGTCATAATGTTTTTGTAATGTCTTCTTGGGAAATCTTATCGACTAGTTGGAACTTCCCAACAATTATTATGACACTTTCGGATATTTTTGGCAACGTTAGTATGTAAAAATGATTAATTAGGGTGATAAAACGGTTCAAACAGATAAAACGGTTCAAACATAAAACGGTTCAAACGGATGAATCGGTTCAAACAGAAAAAACGGTTTAAGCAGATAAAAATGTTCAAACAGATGAAACGGTTCAAACATAAAACGTTTCAAATAGATAAAACGGTTCAAACAGATAAAACGGTTCAAACAGATGAATCGGTTCAAACAGATAAAACGGTTCAAACAAATAAAACGGTTCAACCAGATAAAACGGTTCAAACAGATAAACGGTTCAAACATATAAAACGGTTCAAACATCAAGGTCTCTCATCACCTCGACCTTAAAAGATCTTTCGTGAAGGACCTATCTCTATTACGATTGTTTCATGACATGAAGTTTGGTGTCATCAGGCTTTGGTCCTTCCCTTTTATACCAAAACCAGTAC
>JABUQX010129422.1:0-2500 GCA_015478945.1 Trachelipus rathkii
CTCTTCCAGTGTTCCATTCCATTATTCCTTTCCATTCCCACTCTCTCCTCTCCTCCTCTCTCTTTCTTGCAATGTGTGTGTGTGTAGGATAATGTGTGTGTGTGTGTGTGTGTGTGTGTGTGTGGTGTCTCTCCAGATATATATATATATGTATGTATGTGTATGTATGTTTGTGTGTGTGTGTGTGTCTGTGATTGCGTGTGTGAATATATATATATATATATATATATATATATATATATATATATATATATATATATATATATATATATATATATATATATATATATTTATAAAATTTTTAATAATAGAGAGAAAACTTTAATAACGCTATTATAATAGAACAATTTCTTTGGTAGGCTTACTCCGCACGAGTCAATTTTCTCGCATTAGAAAACTCTCGCTTACAAGGTTGAAATATTAATTGAAATAATTAAGTTTAATGTTTTAAAATTTTATGGCGTATATTAATTGTGATTTAGATTAAGTCGAATTGTTAAATATAAATTAACAATTAAATAAAATATTTATATAGAATAATGTATCGCTTAGTAATTATTATAGATTTCATATTGAATTTTATCAAGTAACCTGATTTCACTCGTTATAGCTGACGAGTGTGTGCTGGCAGAATCCCTTTAGTTGAATTACTTGAACCATCTGGTTTTCAAATATATAAATACGTTATTTAAAAATATTTCTTCTCATTATCAGCTGATTTGACATTTGCATGGATATTACTATTTAAATTTAGTTAACATTAGGTCAAGTATTATTATTATTATTATTATTATTATTATTATTATTATTATTATTATTATTATTATTATTATTATTATTATTATTATTATTATTATTATTATTTATTATTATTTTTATTATTATTATTATTAGTAGTATTTATTGATTCCTATTATTATTATTATTATTAGTAGTATTTATTATTATTGTTATTATTATTATTGTTATTATTGTTGTTATTATTGTTATTATTATTATTGTTATTTATTGTTATTGTTATTATTGTTATTGTTATTATTATTCCATTCCATTCCATTCCATTTCGTTCCATTCCATTCCATTCCATTCCATTCCATTCCATTCCATTCCATTCCATTCCATTCCATTCCATTCCATTATTCCATTATTCCATTCCATTCCATTCCATTCCATTATTCCATTATTCCATTATTCCATTATTTTCCATTCCATTCCATTCCATTTCATTATTCCATTCCATTGTTATTCCATTATTCCATTATTCCATTCCATTCCATTTTCCATTCCATTCAGTTTATTTCATTTCATTTCATTGTCCATTCCATTTCATTTCATTATTCAATTCCATTTCATTCCATTCATTCATTCCATTCCATTCCATTCCATTGTTATTATTATTATTCATTTATTATTGTTATTATTATTGTTATTGTTATTGTTATTATTATTATTCTTCTTCTTCTTCTTCTTCTTCTTCTTCTTCTTCTTCTTCTTCTTCTTCTTCTTCTTCTTCTTCTTCTTCTTCTTCTTCTTCTTCTTCTTCTTCTTCTTGCGTATTCTTCTTCTTCTTCTTCTTTAGTAGTTCTTCTTCTTCTTCTTCTTCTTCTTCTTCTTCTTCTTCTTCTTCTTCTTCTTCTTCTTCTTCTTCTTCTTTATTTCTTCTTCTTTTTTATTTATTTCTTCTTCTTCTTCTTCTTCTTCTTCTTTATTGTTATTATTATTATTCTTATTATTGTTCTTATTCTTATTCTTATTATTATTATTATTATTATTATTATTATTATTATTATTATTATTATTATTATTATTATTATTATTATTATTATTATTATTATTATTATAATTAACTAATTAATTAATTAATTAAATGATTAATTAATTAATTATTAATTAATTAATTTATTTATTTATTGATCAGAATTAAATTTAAGGATTCATCTTTTACAAAAAGTAAATGAGACAAAGTCTTTTGAAACTGAAATCGATAAATAAAAGATTAATTGATTACTCAGGCGTTCTTTTAGGTGTTATCTATCCTTGATAGTGAGATTTATTTCATTATCTAATCAATAAAACATCTTTACATCTTAATCTATTTCTTCCATTTGTATTGCCTTTTACTTTCTTCTGATTGTCTCAGGACGCGTTGATTCATAAGAAATAATCCTTATCGATTGATGTAGCTAATGTAATAAGAACACAATTGTAGCTATATGATTATTATGTTTTGGCATTTGTGATGTCAATAAAAGGGAAAAATTTTTCAACTTGACTTGAGTAGGTGACATTAACATTGAAAAATTTTGGCAAGAAAATAGCCATGACGAATGCTTTTAAAATAGTAGGGCAAGGCCGAATCTCATTAAAAAAAACAGGTTTTGGTTTAATCATTTAATTAAAATTAGATCTTTATTTAGAGGTGTAGTCAAACTTTTTCGTTGCATCTTTGATTGTTTGTTTTAATATCTCAAGGGTAAAGGGGAAATTCAACTTAAAGTTC
>JABUQX010129422.1:10000-16644 GCA_015478945.1 Trachelipus rathkii
CTTTTTAAGTTTTTTGAAAAGTCTCGGCGGTTTCGGAAAAATTAAAAATCGTCGAAAAAAATAAGTTTAGTTGGGGTAAGTTTGTCCAACCAGGTAAAAAAAACAGAAACAAAACATGTTCTAGTTCATCCCATAAGAAAACTTTCTCGTCATATGATTTACACGAGCGCTATCATTTAATCTTGTTAAAGAAAATGAATATTTATCAAATATTTCATAGAACAAATGTTTGGTTGAATAAGACTGTGTGTGTGAGACTTTCTTAAACGTAACACCGGCCTTTTTCAGTCGATAAAAAGAGAGTCTTTTTTATTTGCGCGTGCTCTTGGATTGGAAAGAATTGTTTAATTGCTTTTAGTGGAACTTTCTAGAGGATTTACCTCAAACATTTCATGATAAACAACACAAACAAAGTGTTTATTTAGCATTGTTGAAACGAGTTTTAGCTCAAAGAACCAACTAAAAAGGTTATTGTTTTTATAAATGTGACTTAGTTGTCTATCCAGTAATCTGAAAAGAATAAAGAAAAATATTATTAGTTTTCTGCTTTAAAGAGGCGGAGACCAACTTGCCTCCTAGTCTGATAATCAATAAGTTATTTGTTAACCTATTATCGGATTGAAAGCACAAGTTGCACCAAGTATTGTTTGGGTTTATATGAATGAATATGGTTTTTTGCATGAAAATGCTTCATATAACAAGCAATATCTTCCACAAATTTCTGAACAACTTTCTGACATACTTTCGTATGATCAAATAAGATGATGATGTTTATGCAAGATGGATACAAATTCCACTTCAGCAACCCAGAGACTCTGGAATTTGCATATAAAATATGAATATGGACTCCACGTGTTTTGCTTTCAATTACGCACAAAAACCTATAAGTATGGAGACACATTTTAATTTAATTTACCTTAAAAATTTCAGCTCAAATTTTTTTTTTCACATTTAGTTTTAACTATCATTTGTCCAGGTTTCCAAAAAGGAATGATGATGATAACCAAGCCTTTCCAAAATCATTTAACAAATCTTAATCCATGTTTTAGGTCTCATACAAGTGAAAGTGTTTTTCAACGTTGTAAAACCTTTATAATTTTAAATTATCTGTGCACTGCTTATGTTACTCCTTTACCATGTATGTAATATTATTTGTGTTTCGGTATTTCTGGAAAATAGGGCAAATTTTACATCGTCTTAATAACTTGAATGTTACCAAAACTTGATAAACTATATTTTTCCTTTCTGTGAGTTTAGTACCAGCTAGACTAGTGAATAAAATGATGAGGGTGAAAGGTCAAAGAGAAATTATCTTAGTTATTATTTGCAGAAAACATTAACTATCCTCATAGTCCACTTACCTTGACTATTTATATTATATATATATATATATATATATATATATATATTATATATATATATATATATATATATATATATATATATATAATATATATATATATCATAATATAAATATAAGTAGTATAGGGTGCACAACTGACAGCAGGAATGCCGAGAGACCCCGACTCCTACCATCTTTGTGGTTTACCCTATGGTATTCCTTTGGCCGGAGGTTTAGCCTCCCAAAATAGGGCAGAGCCCCCAGAGGGGGCTTTTTGTTCCTAAAAGGGTAACCTAATCCGCTAAATTTGACACTTTTTAGCATTTTTAGCTACTTTTTTAGCTACTTTTTTAACATTTTGTCCATAATTCAGGTCAAGATCCCCAACTCCGGAGGATTTTGGGGATTTTCCTCATTGGCAGCCCTGCACGGCGAAGGCAAAGACTTGAAAACCATTTTCGAAGGTTTTTGGAAATTCCAATCATGTCGGCAGCTGACTTGGAAATTTCCATCATTTCATTAGATTTTGACGTTTGATACGTCAAACCTAGGGTTTTTAAGGTCGGTGAGACCGAATTTAAGGTCTGGAAGACCGACTTCCGAGGTTCTGAGCCTGAACTCAAGGATTTTAGCCCCTGAAGTGGGGCGGAGCCCCCCAAAGGGGGCTTTTTGGTTCCTAGAAGGTTTTAAATGATCGATAGATCATTTTTGATGGTTCCAATCGATTTATCGTGATCGATTACCCCTAAATCGATCTTTAAATCGT
Organism: Trachelipus rathkii; assembly: GCA_015478945.1. NCBI lineage: Eukaryota > Metazoa > Arthropoda > Malacostraca > Isopoda > Trachelipodidae > Trachelipus > Trachelipus rathkii. The sequence goes on from JABUQX010129422.1 coordinate 12,109, forward strand.
CTTTCTACGTGCTCTGGTTGGTTTTTAACAATGAAAAATATAATCGAAAGAAAATAATTACAATAATTAACATTCGATTAATCGTTGTAGTAATAGGACCAGTCCCGAACCAACTTTTTTCGCTAGGAAGGAATAGAGCTATCGCCTTCAAACTTGGTATATGTTTATTGTGTGTGATAAACTGATCACACGCGAGTTTTGGTGACCGTAGGTCACCCTTAAGGGGGTGTTGCCCCCTTAGCGCCAAGGTCAAATTCGTCCTGAAAACCCTGTTAGGCTTAACGTATCAGAATGAAATTCGAATGTGAGTTATATGATGACGTAATCTCGTCGGAGACGAGATTACGTCCCTCTGCGTCCCCCCGTAAGGGGGGGCGCTGCCCCACAAAAAATTAAAAAATGATCGTAGAAGACTGAAATTTGGAGACTGGGTGGAGGATTCGGAGTCGGAGACGGAGACGGAGTTGGAGTTGGATTCGGACTCGGAGTCCATGGACCCCGCCGGAGGAGGGTCCCCAGTTGAAAAAAGAAGAAGAAATGCATGGAATGCAAAACAGAGGAAGAAGAAGAAGAAGAAGAAAGGAAGAAGGAGGAAGGAGGAGGAAAGGAGGAAGGAAGAAGAATGAGGAAGGAGGAGTCTGAGGAAGGATTCAGAGTTGGTAGTGGCACCGGTGCTGGAGCCGGTGCGGTGCCGAGTTATTAAATTTTTGTGTAATGAAACAATGTTGGTGTCTTTATATAGTTTATCGAGTCTGTAGATTTCGAAAATAATGGTTTCAGAACCAACAAGAAAAAAATAAATAAATAAATAAATAAATAAATAAATAAATAAAGTTTCTTAATCTTTTTATGTTTATAACTTACAAATTTACGTTTTTACATACCCTAAAGCAGTAAATCACTAAATCAACATCAACTATCCAACCTCCCTCCTGACCATCTGTGATCTATTGATCATATTGATTAAGGTCAAATTTTTTACTAAAATTTTAAACGCTTTTACAATACCCTAAAGCAGTAATCACTAAATCAAATCACTATCCAACCTCCCTCCTGACCATCTGTGATCTATTGATCTATTGATTAAGGTCAAATTTTTACTAAAATTGTAACGTTTTACATACCCTAAAGCAGTAAATCACTAAATCAAACCACTATCCAACCTCCCTCCTGACCATCTGTGATCTATTGATCTATTGATCTATTGATTTAAGTCAAATTTTTTACTAAAATTGTAACGTTTACATACCCCTAAAGCAGTAAAATCACAAATCAAACATATCCAACCTCCCTCCTGTCAATCTGTGATCCATTAACCTATTGATCAATTGATATAATTTAAATTATTTACTTAAAATTGTCATGTTTTACATACCCTAATAGCAGTCAATCACTAACATCAAACCACATCCACCACTCATCTACCAACACTCTCCAGTCCAGTTGTGATCTATTGATCTAATGATTCTATTGATTCAAGTCACCTTTCGAGTAATCATTTTGGATAAAACTAACATAAAAACAAATTCTTTATACCCTGATCAACGAATATTGCTAAACGTAAACAAAGTTTTCACATTAATAAGACTAACATAGCATCATCTGAACTAAGAAAAATAATTGTACAAAGACAACCCTAACACACCTTAAGCACGAATAAACTTTTAACAAACAAAGTTTCACACTTAACAGCAGTGAAGTACTTACATAGCATACAAAGACGTAACCTATTCACACCTTTTCTAAACATATCACTGATATTTTTTACATTAACATAGTTACATTTAACAAAAATTTACCACAACCATGTGTAATTATCCTACTGATCAATCGAATATATCCTAACGTAACAAAGTTTTTCAAATTAATGAAGATTACTTAGCATCATCTGAACTAAGACAATAATGTACAGACAACCTGACACATCCTTAAACATGAGAATAAGAGTCAACATTAACAAAGTTCCTCACTTAACAACAGTAAAGTATACTAACATTACATCCAAAACGTAACCTAGTCAAACTAATTTTTTACCAAGCATATCTCTAACAAAACAACTAAGAATAAATGAACATACACACACACACACACACACACACACACCACAACACACACACCTTAAATACTACAACACACACACACACAACACACACACAAAACGTAAATTTTACGTATCAACATGAAAAGTATAAAATGTTTTAGTAAAAACTAAAAAGTTTTAAAGAAATAAAAAATAAAAATAAAAAATAAAATAAAAAAAAAATAAAAATTAAAAAAAAATAAATAAAAAAATTAAACACAAATTATAAAATGTAAAATAAAAATTATATAAAAAACAAAGTTATAAAACAAAAAAAAAATTAAAAAGTTAAAATTAAAAATAAAAAAAAAAATAAAATAAATAAAAATAAATAAAACAAATAAAAAAAAAAAAAAAAAAAAAAAAAAAAAAAAAAAAAAAAAAAAAAAAAAAAAAATTAAAAAAATTAAAAAAAAAAAAAAAAAAAAAAAAAAAAAAAACAAAGTAAAAAAATGAAAAATAAAACTAAAAAAAAAAAAACAAAGTTAGAAAAATAAATTTAATAAAAAATAAAAAATAAAAATTAAAATAATAATAAAAAATAAAAAATAAAAAAATAAAATATAATAAAATAAAGATTGAAAAAATAAATTTAAAATAATAAAATAAAAAAATAAAAATAAAATAATAAAATAAAACACAAAGTATAAAATGTAATTAATTCGAATAATAAAATTGTAGAACAATATGCGCGTTTCAACTTTTGAAAAAAAAATAATTTTAATTAAATTTTAAAAAAGAAAATGACATTTGAAAATATAATGTCAGTCTTCAACATTTAGAAAACGGTTTATCTTTGCAAAGATGCAATGCAATTGACGATATGAACATTTTAGAACAGAATCAGTTATGTGAACAGTAGTGTAATGATCTAAGAATAAATGACACACTCACACATACAGCACACATACACACCCACACCTATATACAGCACACACACATACACACAATCAAAACACAATCACACACACACACACATAGGGAATATATGCTAACGTAACAAAGTTTTCACATTAATAAAGCTAACATCACATCACCTGAAATAAAAATACACCTTTTCTAAACATATGCACTGATATTTTTACGATTAACCATAGTAACATTTAAACAAAATTTACCCAACCATGTGTAATTATCATACTGATTCATTGAATATACTCTAACGTAACAAAGTTTTCAACATTATAAAGATTACTTAGCATCATTTGAACTAAGAAAATAATGTACAGCGACAAACCTGACAAACCTTAAACATGAATAAGCAGTCAACAATAACAAAGTTCCTCACTTAACAACAGTAAGTACTAACATTACATGCCAAAACGTACCTAGTCATCATCTTTTTTTTTTTCAAGCATATTCTAACATATCAACTAAGAATAAATGACATACACACACACACACACACACACCACCCACACACACACAGCAGCACACACAGCCACACACATTACCACACACACACAACACACACACAACACCAAAATTTAAACAAAGTATAAATGTAAAATAAGTTAAAACAATTAAAAAATTAAAAAATTAAAAAAATTAAAAAATTAAAATAAAAAAAAAAATTAAACACAAGTATAAATGCAAAATTACAAACTTACCAAAAGAAATACCTTCAGAAATTTAAATGTTTGTTTCACTAAAAAAAAAAAATAATAATGAAAAAATAAAATAAAACAATAACAAATAAAAAAAAAAAAAATAAACAATAAATTAGAAAATAATTTAAAAATAAAAAATAAAATAAAAATTAAAATAATACAAATTAAACACAAAGTAGATAAATGTAAAAATAAAAGACTTATAAGAAAAATAGTAAAGCAGTATACTGCATGTTCAACTTAGCGAACAAAAGAAAATAATTCTATTAGTTTAACGTTTATAAAAAAGGAAAATGAGATTTGAAAATTTAAATGTTAGTCTTCAACATTTATAAAAACGGTTAATCTTTGGCCAAGATGCATGGCAATTGACGGCATATGTACCTGTTAAGAACGAATCCAGTTATGTGAAAGTAGTGTAATGAACTAATGAATAATGACACAACTCAACAACACACACACAACACCACACCACACACAACATACACACATACACACACACACATACACACCCACATACACACGCACACACACACATAGGAATATATGCTAACGTAACACAGTTTTTTCCAACATTAATAAAGCTAATAGCCATCACCTGAACAAAAATATAATGTACAACGACAAACCTAAAGCACCTTAAGCACGAATAAACTGCTAACATAACAAAGTTCCGACGACTTGCAACCAGCAAAGTACCTAGCACAGCATACAAAACGTAGCCTATTTACAATTTTTCCAGCATGTCTTTAAGCATATCAAGTGTTAATTTTACTTAACATAGTAACCTTTAACAAAAATTTTATTCTTAATTGACACTATCTTCATCAAGTGTCCTCGTTTCAG
>JABUQX010129423.1:0-12933 GCA_015478945.1 Trachelipus rathkii
ATATATATATATATATATATATATATATATATATATATATATATATATATATATATATATATAATATATATATATATATATATATATATATATATATATATATATATATATATACATATATACCCGGTATATATAAAATATTTATAATTGTTATAAATTTTGTTTAAAGCCATACATGTTTTTATTGATAATTGATTATTGAAAAAAATTTACTAAAAAAAAATTAAAATGAGTAAGGTTACAACATTATCATTAATTAGATTTAATATTGTTGTTGGTACTTCTATAGTACAAATTTATTTATTAATATCATAGTGTGAATAGATAAATGTTTTTAATTTTTTTTTTTTTATTATTATTTAATTGAAATTATGAACATAATTAGATATCTCTTTTAAATAATTATAACTATTTTAGGTCCCTCTTAAATTCGAATTTATGATTATTATATTATATAATTATAATTTTTATATTTTATTATTATATTACTTTTTTATTGAGTTTTTATACTAGTCTTAAAAGTCAGCTATACTTAGCTATTACTTTAATTTCGTCATAAAGATTCAATTTTTTTTTTAATTTATTTGTCAGTAGTATTTCATTAAACCCATTCATCTATCTCAATTTCCTTAGAAAAGAATGCTTGAAAATTGTGTTTGTTATTAGATTGTGCTGTATTTTCTTTTGTTTATTTTTTTGTATTTTACATATAAATACCGAAATTTTAAAACGTTATTATATCAAAGTGTAAATAATTTTTTTTTTTTTTAGTTTTTATCATTCTTATTAATGTCTTAAATTTTAATGCAACAGTTGGAAAGTTGTTAGCTTATATATTGTGTGCATTTAATCATTATTTTTTTATTATTATTATTTATTTATTTATTTATTTTTCAATTTCATGTTGCAAATTTTATTTCATTGCTTGTTATATTGAATATTTTTAAAAATTATTATTATTATTATTATTATTATTATTATTATTATTATTATTATTATTATTAGGTTAAACTTCAAAGATGACGAGGATAACATTGAAAGGGAAAAACTTCTACAAACGGATTTTATCCGAAGAAAAGCACAATTGTTTGAGATGGAGAATATTCTCCCAAAGCCCAATGGCTTTTATCTCAAGATAATATTAGGCAATATTAATGTTTCTATATTGGATAAAAATGAAAAGTAAGTTTATATTTTTATTTTATTTGTTTCTGGTCATTATTCTTTAATTTCAGGATTGTTTTAAGTACGGTATGTAGATTTTTAATCTAAAAACTTGTAGTAATTGTTCTATCATTTATAAAAACTCATCCCTATTTGTGGGGAAGAAAGAATTCATATAACGTATTCTTTGTATTTTATGAGAGGTGACTAAAAGAGATATCGCAGTGGGGGAGGGGGAAAGAATTTCCATAATGTATTCTCTGCTAAAAAACTAAACGAAATATCCCTGTGGGGAGGGGGGAATTCTCTCACTGTATGTCCTGCGTGTCGTTGGAAGTGACTAATAGGGCCATTGTAGCTTGGGTTGGGGCCCCACGCTATCACATTAATGCTCTAGAAATGCTCATGCATGCCTCGGTCCTGGTCGTGAGTGACCGTGTATCTATCGGCGAAACTGTTTGAAACGTTTGGATACATGGAATGTTAGATGATTAAAGGATGATGAGAAGACGGGGGAGGTAATCAATGTATTTGGGTATTTGGAAAAGATGAAGTTGATGTTCTTACTATAATTGAAACAGAGATAAAAGGAAGTAGTGAGGATGAATGGTATGGGCTCAAGTGTGTGTTAGCTGGAGTGGAAAAGAAGAAGGGGAAAAATGGAATTGCGATTCTGAAAAGGGATCTGTAGCATAGAGCTATGGTGGAATTTATGTATGTATGTGCTGGAATATTAATGATTAAATGTAAGTTTGAGGAGGTAGAGAGAGAGAGAGAGAGATGTTTGTGGTGGCTGTATATGGTCCATCTGAAGACGATATTGAGGAGAGAGAGATTTTCTGGAATAATCTGAATGATGGTTTGGATGGGATGAGTGGAACTACAAAGTGGTTATGTTGGATGACTTTAATTTGGTGACCGAAAGAGGGACAGGATAACAGGTTTCTTTGGGGTGGCAGGAGAGAATGAGAATGGTAAAAAGGTGATTGATTTTTGTGAAATGGAAATGTGTGTAAGTAATACTTTTTTCGAACATAAGATTATCCATAAGTATGCAAGAGTGGGAGAGGAAGGATATATTTTGTGTTGGTAAAGGAGATGTTGAAGTATGTGGTGAATGTTAAATCAGAGGCAGTTGGGGATGGGAATATCAGGTCATCAAGGTTTTTTTTTTTTTTTTAAAGATTAAGTTAGTGGGGGCTTGGGTGGAGGAGAAGGAAGGAAGCGGGGATAATTAGGAATGAGAGGTTAAAACTAGGTTGTAGGAAAAAGTGCGTGGGTAATCTTTCAGAGAAGTCAGCTGAATGAGAGCATGATCGTACTGAGCAAATCTGGATCAAAAGAAGGAAGTGCTTGGTAACATTATAAGGGAAGTATGAGGATGTGCTAAGATAGGGAGTGAGAATGTCAATAGTGAAAGTGAAAAGAAGAGGTGATGGAAGCAGTTAAAAAAGTAAAAAAAAAAAAGATGCGTGGTTGAATATACTAAATGATGATGATAAGGTTTTGAAAGAAAGGTGTATGGAAAGATATAGTGAGAAAAAGAGGAGGGGTAAAAGTTTAGGAGGAGGAGGAGGATTGGGATGCCTACAAGGGAATAGGAAATTGTTTTGGAAGAAAGTACGAAGGGTTAAGAAAGAAATTACGGGAAATTTTCATAGAATAATTAATGTATATGAAGCTTTTGTGATTGATGAGATAGAAGTGGAGGAAGCATTTAAAAAATTTGTCTAACATTAACTGCGATGAAGAGGTGATAATGAATGTATTTGGGTTTGATGGTGTAAAAAGAATGTATGTATTTTGGGGACGAGGTAATTAGTAGTATGAAAAAGTAGAAGAATGGTAAATCAGAGTAGGTATATATGTGGAGTTACTGGTGAAGTGATCAAGAATGGAGGTTAGATTGTGATTGACTAAATACGGAAGTTGTGTAACAAAACGTTTGTGGAGGATGTAGTTTCGGAAGACTGGATGAGAGTGGCGATAGCGCCATTGTATAAGGGTAAGGGAGACTAGGGAACCGTAGAAACTACGAGGGAATTAGTTTATTGATAGTTGTAGAGAATATATATGCTGGTATTTTGGTTGAAAGAATGTGTTGAGTGACTAAGGGGTTAATTGTTGAAGAACAACGTGCATTTAGAAATGGTAGAGAATGTATTGATTAAATTTTTACATTGAGTCAATTGAGAAAGAAAAGGTGGAAACTTTTTGTTTTTTTTATGAACTTGTAACAGGCGTATGACAGGTTTAATAGGGAAGCTCTTTGGTAGGTGTTAATAATATATGGTATTGGTGGTATGCTTCTGAGGGCAATTAAAAGTATTTATGTTGATAGTGAAACGTGTGTAATAATAAATGGAGTGGAGAGTGAATGGTTTAATATTAGTAGTGGTGTGAGGCATGGTTATGGTATGTTTACATGGCTATTTAATTTGTATATGGATGGGATAATTAAAAACTTGAGGTAGGGGTAGCAGGGGAGGGGCATTAGACTGTTGGTAAATGAGAGAGAGAGAGAGAGAGAGAGAGAGAGAGACTTTCGTATTGTATGCAGTTGATTTGGTTTTGTGTGGTGAAACCGAAGTAAGTTTGAGAAGATTGTTAGAATGCTTTGACTAGGTATGTAAAAGAAGAGATTTGAATATAAATATAGATAAGAGCAAGATGATTGTGGTAGGTGAGGACTGAGGAGGGTCCGAAGTTGGAAATCTTGTTGGATGGTAGGCAACTGGAGCAAGTGTCAGAGCTTAAATATTTAGGCTATATATTGGAGGAAATGGGAATGACGGATGATGCCTCGTGTAGTAGGAAAGTTGTGAGTGGTAGAAAGGCTGCTGGTGCTGTTAAATTGTTGGTGAATGCAAGGAGACTAAGTCTTGAGTGTGCTGGGCTTTGCATGAGGGTGTGTTATAACCGGTGTTAATGTATAGTAGTGAAACTATGGTGTGGGATAAAAGGTATAGATGTAAGGTGGAGTCTGTTCAGATGGTTAATCTTAGAGGTGTTTTTGGTGTGAGTAGAATTGATAAAATGAGTAATGAACATATTAGAGAGTTGTGTAGCGTGACGAAAGGAGTAAATGAGAGAGTATTAGGGTGATTTGGGGATTTTGAAAGGGTGTATGGTAGTCAATTGGTGAATTATAAGTTGAGTAGGAGAATTTAGATAAAAAACGAAAATATACTCTCCAATAATAATTATATTATATATAATTAATACTATATTATGTATATATATTATATAATATTATAAATATATATATTGAATGTATAAATTTTTTAATGCTCACTATGTATAATATAACTATAGAAGAACGAGTCAGGTATACTTATACTAAGTAAAACATATTATTGATATATTTGGATCAGCCGATAGAAATTTACTATAAGATGGGTTTACCTTATTTTATTTTTATTTTTTTTTTTTTTATTTTTTTTTTTTTTTTTTTTTTTTTTATTATTTATAATTGTTTGCTTATTTATATTAGAATATATTTTAAAAATTATATTCTTAACCCATATATTACGGTGGCTTACGAGCCGACGGGGGATACAGTTAAAGTATAATACCAATAAGTTAGTCTTTTGGAAGTAAAATTATTCTTTATTTTATATTTTACTAATAAGGAATACCATATGAGGTAATAATCCCGCAGCATCCCGAAAGAAGTGCGAGATGATTACGGGATGCTCTCTCGAGTCATCATCTACCAGGTGGAGGAAACATAATGGAGTTTGGGATCTTAATGATTCAGCACCTCGTGAGGATTGGTCCTACTCGAGTGGAACACACTTACACACAATAATATTTATGTTTTTGTGTGCGTATATAACGTCTGGGGGTTCTCCGACTATTTAATAAATAACACCTCATTTAGTAAAGGGTCTGAAATGTCTTAATGAACCCCCTTACATGGTTCCCGTGTTTGTGCATACGAGCCCTAATGGGGGAAATAAATTTTATTTCTTTTAAATTCTTGATTGACTCGCATATGTAACCCAATAATAAAATAGATGTAGACCACCGGTATTTAAAAATAAATTTAGCTATATATCTATCTTTGGAAATTTTCTTTTATTATTCTATTTTATATATACTTCCTTTATTATAGTAGGGTTTCGGAGCCGTTATGAGGAGAGCAAAGAGGGGCGAGTTATATGTTAAGTAAGGTATATCCGAGAAACACTCCGACTTACTTATATCCATTATACGTTCTTAGTATTAATATACTACCTATGGGTATTTTTACTTATAGTTTTTAAAATAATAAATAATAATTAAATTTATAAATATTAATATACATTATTGTAATTATTATATAAATGAAAAAATATCTTTAATGTATAAGATCACTATTAAAGACATGATGTCAACTTTTTCTTTTCTTTTTCTTTTTTTTTTTTTTTATTATATTCGTGATAAATCTATTTTACATTATACTTAATATTCGATACAATATCATACCACATATTTAAGGACATTATAATTTTTTAAGTTCATGTGTAAAAGGATAGCACCTCATATATTATATATTATATTATATATTATGTATTGTATTTTTATTTATTCGCATATATATTTATATTATATATTTATATATATTATATAGTATATAACTAATACTTTAAATAATTTATACGTAAATATATATATAATATATATTCTATATATTAGTATAGTAGTATATATTATTCTATATATATATATATATAAATAATATATAGTGAATTGAAAGAAAAATGAATAATTATGGTCACTTGACCTCCTGAATGAAAAATTAATAAGTATTAGTGCTATGTATATGCAAATAACATGCAAAATTTAAGTATGAAAATGAAAAGAATATTTGTATCTTACTTAAGGAGATACAGTAAGGCCCTGAGCTGTTTATAATCGATGTAAACAGAAGCCTGTGGAGAGGCCAGTATAAGATTGTTACTACTCGAAGGATAAGAAGAGGAGTGACTCACCGGGCTTGCTCTCAAATGCTGCCTTGGTGTTGGATAGTCACGTGTAGATCACATTATAAAATAGTAGAAGAGGAGAATGAAGAGAAGTAAAGATAGATTTATTTACACGTATCATACACAAAAGTAGTAGAAGTTAAGGTTAATACATTCAATCAGTTATCCGGATGGATTAAGGAGATAGCTTCTTTATGATTATATATGTGAGGATGTTCCTGATACAAATAATGTATCGATTTGGGAAGACGAAAGCACAAATCTAACAGGGTAATGTTATTACGGGGGTTAGTAAGCCATTTATATTTTCTTTCTATGTGAGGGTGTTTCCTGATAGCAATATGTATCAACTGGGAAACATGCACAAATCAACAGGGTAATTTATTATAAATAAAGTCAAAATGTTAATAAGGGATTACAAAATTGAAAATACAGTATGACTGCTTAAGCTTGGATCTTGCGAGGTTTATAATGAAGATAAAATAAGACTAGAAATAAAGACGGGTCTTGAGATGGCCTCTTGAGGAATACATAGTGATAAAAAATAAGACTTGATTGAAAATCAAAACCAAGAACAAGAAGGGAATATTATATTTGGTTAAATTTTGTTGTTTTTAGTTTATTTTATTAGTCCAAAAATATTTTTTGATTTATTTAAATATGACCATTATATACAAATAAGTTTAAATTAAATTAAGAGAGAGATTTATTCTAACTAGGAACTGATCTGGTGAGGTCTTGTGTTAAGATTTTATTCATGATGTGAATCCAGAAGAAATCAAAAAAGGGGTTGAATGAATTCAATGAACTTTGGGTAAGGTACTGTAATCAAGGAATGAGTGATACTTCATGTCTTAACTGTATTTACTGAAATGTTAATATAGAAGAGTTTTAACAAACAATATAGTTACTTGATATTTAACTCTGTGCGAAATTCGATAGTGTAAATGTTTCCCATGTTCATCAGTACATCATTGTGTTTAAGGACTAGGACTGGGACATCATTGATACTTTTAGTAAGTATTCTTTAACTTTAATACTTCTATTCATCAACTTTCTGCAATAGAATTATCTAATTTTATGAATCATGGAATGACTACTGAAAATAGTATAAGATTTTAATTACCTCATTTAAAAACCAGAGTAAAGGAATAACAAAAACAAACAATAAATTTATATCTTAGGTGCATCGTACTTTAACAACAATGGGATTCTTATTGGTTACGGAATATAAGTGTTCCTCATTATAGTATTCTATGTACATACTACCCACACTACATTTAATTATTATACATAAGTGAATGTTTACCTGAACTCACAATCACTGCCTTTAACACATCCTTTTCCAACGACACCAGAATCGTATATCATATATATATATATATAATAGAACTACTACTAATAATTATATTATATATACTATATTATATAATTTTAAAATTAAAAAAAATATAATAATATGTATAATTATATTAATATTAATAATATTTATATATATATATATTGCTCTTGCTTCAATTTTTGGACCAAAATTTTAAGAGAGGACATTTCACCGAATAATTCTCATGGGGGGTATTGAGATCAATAAAGGGAATTAAAATGTTGAACAGCTTTTTAAAGCCAAATGAGGTCTCCAGACAATAATGAGAATGATTCAGCGTTACATACATATACTACTTTCGTACAAAATTAACGCACCAAAGGGTATGTGGCAAAAGGGTAGAAAAGGTTGATGAACGCGAAGACTTATGGATCATGACAATAAAGGATTGACTTCTTCCCACAGAACGCGTAGGTTGATTAGAGTGTGAGGCAAGGTGAGCCAAAATGGTCAGTGGATGGCACGAAAAAAATCAACTGATTTTTTTTCTTGATATTTTTTTTATAAAAAAAATTGATTTTTTTTATTTTTTTTATTTATTTTATTTATAATATTTTTTTTGTATATTTAAGTGATATGATTTGAATAGATTAGAACAATGTAAAATAAAACTTATAAAAATATAATGAATTTTTAATATATATTTTTTTCAAATTTTAACAAACTATTGGCATCGTAACCCGTATGATCTGGTACAGTTCTTTTAGGTTGTTTGTTTATTGTTCCATTGTAGATTTTAAACCAAGAACTGGGGCTTACAAGTTTAAAGTTTGAAAAGTAATGCAACCTTTATCATTTATTAATATTGTTTTAGTATCAAGATCATTGTCGTGCTAAATAGATATGTAGGCTACCAGTATTTTGAATATTGTCTACAATTTTAAGCACCCTTATTAGAAAAATACAATAGAGATATGCTGAAAGAGGGCGCAACGTAAAGCAACGAGGGGGTAGATTTTTGGCTTTGAGGATAAGAATAGGCGTGGAGTTGTCTAGATAGGCCCATGGTTGGCGGCTAAGTGATTATTCTTATATGGGTTACACTTTCTGGTGACACTTCTAGAGGGGCCAATGGGTTTTCTTTAAATATTATTTATTGGTTGACTGGGGACTAAGTCTAAAAAGGACCATATGCGGCTTCTTAGAGTATTATTCTTATTTATAATGAATTGACAAGGTATCTTTGAGAGAGAGGAGACTTTGACAAGTCTTTAATTTATTATTTTTAATTATTCATTATTTATATTGGTTGACTGGGACAGTGCTATTCATTAACCATGTATCTTATATTTCACTTATTTTTATTTGATATTTATTATGAGTTGGCTGGGAAATTCTAGATGGGCCAATGCGGCTTTATTTAATTATTAATTTTTTGTTGAGTGGGACAGTCTAAAAAGGACCAATGCGCTTCTTAAGTATTATTCTGATATATATATTATTGAATTAACTGGGGCATTTATTAGTCTAGTGGTTTTAATTATTTATTATATACTATTATTATTGTTGACTGACAGTCTAGATATGCCTAATGCGGCTTTAAGTCTTAATTCTTTTTATTATTTTATATGGTGACTGGAACATTCTTAGGTGGTCAATGCAGGCTTCGATAATATTAATTTTTAATTGGTTAAACTGGGGACAGTCTAAAAGGAACATGCGCGGCTTAAGTATTATTCTTATTATTTTGAGTTGACTGGGACAATTCTAGAGGGGCCAATGTTCAACTTTAATATGATATTTTAATTTTAATTTTTATTGTTTGACTGGAAAATCTAAAAAGAGCCCATTCAGCTTCTAGTAAATATTTTTATTTATTATTTAATTATGGGTTCTGACTGGATACATTCTAGAGGGGCCATGCGGCTTCTTAATTATTAATTTTTATTGGTTGACTGGGACTATCTAAATAGACCATGCCGCTTCTTAAGTATTATTGTTATATATTATAGGTTGACTGGGACAGCTGATCGGACCAGTAGCTCTTAATTATTAATTATTATGGTTGACTGGGACAGTCTAGATAGCTCCATGCGGCTTCTGAATTATTTATTCTATATTTATTAACTTATTAAATCGATTGGGGCATTCTAGAGCGGCCAATGCATGGGGCTTTTTAATTATTATTCTCAATTATTAACTTATTGTTGGTTGACTGGGACAGTCTAGGTATTATGTTCATTAAATTATAATTACTATTTCTTAATAATTAATTTAATATATTATTAAAAATTATTCTTAATATTAATTTTTATGGTTGAATTGGACACTCTAGATTGGATTCTGCGTCTTACTGTCTCTTTATATATATATATATTATATATATATATTATATATCTGATATATATAATAAAAAATAAATATAAATATATTATAATATACTATATATTATATATATATATATATATATATACATATATATATATATATATATAAAATATAATATATATATTAATTAATATATATATATATATATATATTAATATATATATATTATATTATATTATATATATTATATTAAATAATATATAATATTCTAATCTATGCGTGACGTCTATCGAATTGAAAAAATCAAAAAATAATAATAATCTAAAAAAATCAAATAATTGATTTTTTTCTTTAAAAAAATCAAAAAAATCCCCAACCCTGCAAATGGTCTCGCAGTAGGGTTCGGAGGGTCGGAGCTGCAAACCACAATTGTTGGTACGTACGGGGAATGGCGCGGAGTAGTGTTTTTGGGTATGCTCAATATCACGTGTGTATGACACCCTCTGGTCACGAGATTAACTGCTGACACCGTCTGCATGCTCTCGTAATGAAGTGGGCGAATGTTCCTGGAGAGCAGTGAATTTGATTTCATATCGTCGTGCACTGCCGTCGCAGGTATCAGGGAGGGTCCGTGGAGGGGTTGCAGTTGTCGGATCTCGATGTTTAGGGATATCCCACAAATGTTCGATGTGGTTTTTAGTCCGGACTAATATTGCTGGTCCAAGCTCACGCCGTAATTTGAAACAGTACCAAGGTTAGTCGTTCAGTACGTTTGGGCTTGTGTGGTGATCTTGCATTGTCAATGCATAAAGGATGAAAGAATACCGGTGTATGGATTGCATATGGCAACATATGTGATTCGAGGAATGTCTATCGATTAACACCTTAACGACTGTATAAAGAGTTTCTCATCGAATGATGTGCACTCCGTAGATCCGATAAAGAGATGCTCATTCCAGATACTATAACCATAACCGACCATACCACTCCAAGGCGGCACCTGCAGCACATGCATTGCGCAACTCTTCGTCGGTCGTCGGTATATCTAGCACGGCCTGCCGAGGCGTACAGAGACATATAAAGCACTTTTAACCAATCATCTGTGGACGCGTCCATTAGTGTTCTTACGGCAAATGTCCTGCTTTGCGCTTCGATTGGCGCCGTGGTGTGCGGTGAACCTCTATCAGGCCTCCGGGGCCGGTAATTATGTTCCGCAAGGATCGACGCACTGTATTGTCATCCACCCTTTTGGCTAAGTGTACCTCAGCCAGAATTGTATATGCAGATGTCGTGCCTGTCGTGTAGGCGCCCGCGTATATGTACGCAGACGTAAAATCGGTTCTTGTCTACGTGTCAGTGGCCTGCCTAGGCCTACCTTGGTCTCATTTGCCGCTCAGGCGATCATACGTTCAATGCGGTGTTCCTGGTACACGTGTTTGATTCCACCCCCTGTGTACCTATCGGACTGCGTGGAGTAGTAGTAATGCTAGTCACATCACTGATTCTTGACAGTTGACGCCTATTCCTCTCATGTTTATCGAGTATCGCTTCTACGTGTAAGTGATCCCCGTTCGCATAGATTAAAACCCAGCGGACATAACCTATCTAAATTGAAACTCACCAATGTATGATGAATAAAATTTTTTTTGTATCAATTTGTTCTTTAGTGGGAATTTTTTGATATATACGGTTTGTGTGAAATACCTTTATTATACGAAAATTTTTTATAAACCGAATAAATATTGTTATTTTTCTTTTCTTTTGTATCTTCGAGAACGACCATTTTAGGTGATTGCACTGGATAGGAGAACAATAAGGATTAATCCAGCGTGATACAGGAATTTCTATAAAAAAAATTTCTATCAAAGTTGAACCGGAGGGAAGAATTTTAATCAAAATAAATTGTAAACTTCTGCTGCAAATATTGTAATTATATTAAATTTTATAAATGTTGTGAGGAGTTGAAAAGTATCTGAATTTGAATCTGGGTGTACTACTCGTTGGAATTATAGAAAGTTAATTCTAGATTTGATTAATTTGTAAAATATTCATTTAGCGTCTCATGCTCAATAATCAAAATTATTTTAAATAGTTCTGATGGTGCGCTATGAGTTGTAGCGCAGCTCTACGATAAATACTCTTAAGCATTAAAAATTAAATATTTAAATGGCTCTGAGTGTGGGCTCATGAAGTGTTGATGAGAAACGATAAGTCTAATGAGACACATTTCTTAAGCATCAAAAATATAAAATATAATTTAAGATGTTTTGAGTCGACTTGAGTATAAAATAGCACGCGAGAAAAGTAGTCGCGTTAAGACTACAGAATAGCTTACTGCATTTTCAAATAATTAAAATTAATATTAATTGTTCTTTTTTTCGTACTAACTGCTTAGGGTAATCATAAAGGAAGCATGAACATTAAAAAGCGGAGACATCTATGCATTAAGACATCAAAAATCTAATCAAATATTATTGAATGCTCTGCAAGTTGTGGCTATAGAGTGTAGATTTATCAGAAAGGAAAGCTTAAAAAGACACAAGCTTACATCAGGCATCAAATACAATATAATATATTAATAATGATTCTGAGTTAGTTGACGTGCTATGAGTGTAACCATAAAGGAAGCTTAAGATTAATATATACTCATATGCTTATAGCCTAATTTCAAAAATTATATATTATTTAAATGTTCCGAGTGTGACTAATGAGAGTATATATTCTAAAAGAGTACACTCTAAGAAACGGCAACAGTGCTTAAGCATTACAAATTAATAAATAAATTATATTATATTAATATATTATAGATTCTGTATATACATAACAAAAGATGTATTTTATTTGGAGCTTAAAAGACACAATATTGTGTTTTTTAACTAAATTATAAATGTATTTATATAATAATTGTTATCTGAGTGTGGCTATGTGATATGTATAAATCAGTATAAATAATGTGAATCATTAAGATTACCATGCTTAATAGTATCATTATACGAAAATTTAATAAAATTATTTTTAAATGTTCTGTGAGAGTGGTTGACCTATTAGTAAGATGTAATTAACGAGTTATAATAAGAAGAGTTTCACCAGTTTGTGATTGTCTTACTCAGTGCGTAGCTGTGAGTTGTACATTCATCTATTTCCCGTTCA
>JABUQX010129424.1:0-24941 GCA_015478945.1 Trachelipus rathkii
ATATATATATATATATAACAAAAAAACACCTTTTAACGTGCTTTATCCCCTATGCGGGGGTAACACAGGGGGACCCACGGGAAATCGAACTTTAAGGACAGCTATCCCAAACCAGCGCCACCAACATGTTTGCAGTCGAGTTTTTAATTCTTGCCCCCATGTAGATAACAACAACTGCTACACAGAGGATTTGAACTTTTGTCAGAAGTAATACCTCATTTATCCAATTATATACTGGAATTTTTCATTAGTGATTTTAATTTCAAATATATACATAAATTTAAAAAAAAAAAAAAAAATTATGGAAATATTAATTCATTTTTCAACTATTTAGCTATATTTAAAACTTCTAAAAGAGTATCAGGACTAAACTATGCTACTCCAACACTAAAATAAATAATGATTTATTTATTTATTTTTTCAACATATAAAAAATCCAAATTCCAATCTCATCTTGGCTAATTTGTTGAGTGCTTCTGTTGTTTCTAAATAGTCCTATAATCAAAATTTGTATAATATATATATATATTTCCTTAATTTTTAAGAAACAGAAAACTGTTAAAAGCTTTCATAAGCGATTTGTGGACTCTTCTTCAGCTTTCCCCCAATTTTTTCTTACTTTCTGTCTTTGATGCCATTAAAACATGTGCAAAAAAAATAAAATAAAATAAATAAAATAAATATATATATGTATAAATATTTACAATCTTCTGTAAAAAAATAAATACATTTTTAAAAAGATTTTATAACTATCAGGCAAGTCAAACTGATTTATGAAAACAATACAAAAAATAAATATATTTATATCAAGTGAGATATATTCATTAAACAGATGTTAGTTTACGAATGTGGCAATATTAAACAAACAAATAAAGGCAAAGTAACTATCATAACTTATTTAAAAAAAAATAAAAAAAGCAAATCATGCTTCACACACGCGCACACACTTTATGCAATAAAAGGCAACCACATGTAATAGTAGTATAACCTTGATCGCTTTCAGATGAATCATCAGTGTAAATTTTTTGAAAATGCATTTCCAATTTTTTTTTTTTTTAATTATTTATAATGAGGAAAATTTTTATAGAAAATGGGACTTTTTAACCTTTCTTGGACTGCAGAAAAAAAAAAAAATATATATATATATATATATATATATATATATATATATATATATATATATATATATATATATATATATATATATATATATATATACTATATATATATATATATATATATATATATATATATATATATACTATATATATATATGCTATATATATATATATATATATATATATATATATTTCATATATTTACAGTTATCTTTAATAAATTCATTTTAAAAGCAATCAATTATAATCCGTCACTTTCAATTATATATATATATATATATATATATATATATATATATATATATATATATATATATATATATATATATATATATATATACTATATATATATATATATATATATACTCTCATAGTTCTCAACATTAAAAATCTTAAAAATTCACAAAATATATGGTCATGGCGTCTATATACATCTAATATCCACCTCAAACACCTACAAACCAATGCTATACATTCCTAACCCAAATATCTAACGCTGCATGGCAAGCCAACACTCTACCACCTTTATGGAAACACGCACATATAATTTATTCCTAAAACCAAACAAAACACACAATAATAATTTACGTACAATCCTTGATAATTTTTCACTTATTCCAGTATCAGATTGCTTTGTAGACAAAAAGAGACTCTACTACCACTCTTACTAACTGATTTCCAACCCAACACATCCTCCCACAGGTTTTAACCCCCCCCCTCCTCAATGTACTCTTCCGGTAGCAATAGACATCAACAAGGTATTGATAGTCCTCATCACCTTTATATAGATAAAGGCTTAAACACAGATGTAACCATTAACAAAAAAAATAATAGCATTCTATCCTGTCAGTCAGTCAGTCATCCAAGGGCACCACTCCTCCACTCTACAAATTATATAAGAGGTCCAACATAGAGCCATCCTTACACTACTCTTTTTAACCTTTTTATGCACAACCTCCCTCATACCACTTCCTTTCTATAAAAATTAATAGTGACGCTGATCTAACAATCACAGCACAAAATCCTTTAATAAAAATAGCATTCAGATAACCAAAATATATAATCCAACTGGAGCAGTGGCTAACAACAAACAGAATGACTGCATTACCTCAAAAATCCACTATTAACCTACTTACCCCAGACAGAAGAGAATCTAAAATCCACGTATCAATTTTCTAATCAAACAATAAAACAATAAGCTCTCTCTCAATAAACAACCCACCATTGTACAGAAACTTGACCTGCGATACATGACATTCACCCACACATCAACAAGGTCACATCTGAGAGCACACAAAACTAAATGCACTGAGAACTCTAACCAACACAAACTTTGGTCGACAAAGAATCCCTCACAATTGTATACAGCCAATACCTCCACCCCTTCCTAAATTACACATCACCTGCCTGGGCTCCCACAATATCACAATCCAATATTTAGAAATTAGATACCATACAAAATAAAGCTCTGGATAATAAAACCATCCATCATCTACTAACAAACAAAAATTCTACCTTTAAAAGTCATCCTAACATGATAGGCTAGGCTATCAATTTTACAGCATATCACTCCCAAATGATCCCCCACTGCATCAAGTAGGAAAAAACACACTGCCCAGCATTATACTATTGTAACAAATACGACACGACACAACACAACACAACACCCCCCCAACTTTAGATAATTTCATTATTAAACACATCCTTACCCAGTAACTTTATTAAGAACAATTTTACGTCCTTGACATACTTCAAAACAAATTCTTTACTTATCAACAGAAGAAACTTGGGACTGTCAAACCAGAGTAATGCTGCCCAGTCTCTGTTCTGGGCATCACCCTTCCCTTCAAGATACAAATTCAAAATTAATAAAGCACCCTTCCCCCACTGTCAAAATATGCTTTTCACAGATTAGTTACAACAAACTACATCTCTTACTATTTCCCCAGACTTAACAGATATCAGATGCAACTTCAATATAGTTTTAAAGAACCTCTAGGCTCACCTCCCTGTGGTGGCACAATAGTCATCAATTAGGAAGCAAATAAGTTTGGAAGCTATAAAATTATATATATATATATATATATATATATATATATATATATGTATATGCCTGTAGATATATATATACCTCTATATATATATATATATATATATATATATATACAGTATATATATATATATATATATATATGCTATATATATATATATATATATATATATATATATATAACTACTATATATATATATATATATATATATATATATATATATAAACATTAATTACCGCTACTGGCCAAACCAAACTGATGTGGGCGACGAATTACATCATTTCAAGGTCGTGGGTTAGTCCACTGGGTAAGTACCTTAGAAGTTCCCCCTCCTTGAATAGAGCTATACCCGTGAGGTATTGTGAACTTTAATAAAAATAAATATATATATATATATATATATATATATATATATATATATATATATATATATATATATATATATATATATATATATATATAAAATATATATATACTACTTATATATATATATATATAACATTGGAAAGCTATATCAAGATGTATCTAACAAAAAATAAAATTGGACCTACCATTAAAACTTCCAATTACTTAAGAAAAAAAAAGGGGGGGGAGATTTAAATAGATATGAAAAGCCAAAATAAACAATTTCTATCATCAACTCAAACACAAAGTTTTAAACATTAACTCTGACAAAGTGTTTTAACAAGGGGTTCAAAATATTAAACTTAAGATTACTCAGGCCACCATGAGGCATAAATTCAATTTCAAATGGACATGACTTAAAAATTTTGAGTTATTAACATATCTCTCTTAAAACTGACAATATTGAAGTTCAGGAAGCTTTCAATATGTGAATATAGTTCACATACTCACTTACATAGAAATTTTCATACTTTTATTGAATTACACACATCAAAATAAAATCAAAATGTCAAAATCTTTATGCATTATTAAAATGCTAAAAGATTTTGACATCGTAATAAAGCATATTCATAAACCATTTTAGAATAATACTGTATATTGTGATAATGAATCAGGTTTATGTGGGGAGAGTAATGAGTTTGATTCCTAGATTCCCCCCTTAAATTAAGGAATTATCTATAGGCCATAACAATTTAAGTAACTCTAATGTGCTGGGGAGGTGACAGAGGTGTCCCAAAGATGTTCACTTACCTTTTTCGTAGACCTCCTTACCTTTCTCCACAGCCTCATTTATTACCTGTTTGATACTAGACATACTAATACCTAAAAGAAAAGAGAGAAAAAAAAAGCAGTTAGAAGTATATATACTGTATATAAAAAATTTACAAAAAATAAAAATTTAAAGATTTTATACTTTTAAATTTACACATTATAAAAAAGATCTTGAAAATTGTAAATAACTCTGGCTGGCACAGATATTGTCACAGTTTCAAAGTAATGTCCTCAAGATTATATATACCGTACATTATAGTACATAACTTACTTTGCTTAGAGAGGATATATATATACATACATATATATATATATATATAATATATATATATATATATATATATATATATATATATATATATATATATATATATATATATATATATATATATATTGAGTATTACAGAAAGTCTGATGAAGCAAGAACAGCACTTCTGTATAGGCTAATAATTAAAATATCTAAAATATAAAAGTTCTACTATAAAAAGTAATACAGATACGCTGAATTCCAAGATTCATATGGAAATCATAAATACTACAATTTTAATTTTAATTTGTAAACTAAATATAAAAATACCAATTTTTAAATGACATTTTCTTAATTAAACACTTTTAAACATTCATCTTTCTCTGTGTTCATACTAGGATAGCAACAATAAATTTTAAAAGTTTTAGGCAAATATTTGAACCAGTGAATAATTTCATAGTTATTAATAATATGAATTCAGGGAAATTTAATTAACTGGTACAGTAAGCATTCAAAAGTAAAACAAGTGCACAGGCATAAGTTCCACGATGAAAAGGATACTATAATGAAATTAATAAATATAGGTCATGTCATTAGAGCATTACAAATAGGGACAGTAAGAAACCAAATGGGCCTATTGACTCTATAGAACTAATCACCAAACGTGCTCATGCAAATCCACAAAGCCCTCTATGGCTTATCATTAACTTACATAGTATACACAAAGAATACAACTATAACAAAAAAACTATAGGTTTATTGCATGCTACCCACACTACTTAGCTATAATAACTTTTGTTATATATATAGTCATAACACGCAGTTTAACCTTAATAACTACTGTAAGAAAAAATGCTAATTTGGCTTAGTCAAAATAAACTATATGATAATATATATACAAGTTCTATATGTATATAGAAAGCTAGTTACAGAAATGCCAAAAAAAAAATATATATATATATATTTCCTAATTTACTTACAACTCAAAAAAAAATTGGTAATAGTTCGGTTTGAGGTAATGTTATCAAATATCGATTGTTTTTTCCGATAATCGTAGGTTATTGGATATTGTTGTTACCAGCCACATAAAATATGGTTTGTTGAACAATGTAAAGAGTGGCACTGGCTTTGTAAAATTTACAGTATGTTTTTCAAAAAAGAAATATTTGTTTATATAGTTACGTATATATTAACTTAAATGTGTTATTTAAAATAAAATTTATGAAAATTTAATAAAATTCAAACATTTGAATATATATATATATATATATATATATATATATATATATATATATATATATATATATATATATATATATATATATATATATATATATATATATATATATATATATATATCACATTCCGAAAGGCATAATGTATAGTATATAAATCCATTAATGTATAGATATACATATATATATATATATATATATATATATATATATATATTTATATATATATATATATATATGGATAGTCAATTTTATCGCTCTCAGTATGTAACTAGGGCCCGGCAGCTCCTAAATAAAAAAAAATTATATTTTTGGAATCAGGGGAAAATTTTAAGAATGGGATTTAATTTTTTTTTTTTTTTTTTTTTTTTTTTTTATTCATCGAAAATATTTTAAAAATTATTTCCCCCCATTTAGGGGCTCGAGCGACAGGGGACAGAGGGGGACGTTTCATACCGAAGAGATGGTCGGAGGAACCCAGCGACACCCAAAGACCAAGAGCGGGAGTTCGGAGACCATCCCGGAGAAAGTTAGTCCCACGTGAGTCACCCGGGGACCGAGACCCGACTCCTGCCATCTTTGCGGTTTACCCACATGGTATTCCTTTAGTTACAAAAAAAAGAATAATTTTATCCCATAGAATTTTGGCTGATTCCAAATATAATTTGTTTTACTGCAGGACCTCCCGTTCTCTAGTTACATACTGTGACCATTAAAAAAAATCCGACCATCTATATATATATATATATAAATATATATATATATATATACTACTATATATATATATATATATATATATATATATATATATATATATATATATATATATATATATATATATATATATATATACAACATATTGTGGACACAAATAATAATAAATATTTAAATGAAATAAACTAAAGAATTAAATAAAATGAATTTGAATCAGGACCTTAAGTAAACCTACTTATAAAATAATTTAGTATTGGAAAGGTTGGTAATAATTTTATAGCAAAATTAAATTAAAATTCGATTTGCTATAAAAAGAACTTACTTTTTTTTATTTTATTAGGCTTAAAATTGATTTATTTTCCAATTACATTTTTATTTAATTTTTAGATTCTCTATATATATATATATATATATATATATATATATATAAAGATAAAAGCCCCTCTATATATATATATATATATATATATATAGACAGGGCAGTTTTCTATGCCCAAAGTATGTAGCTAGAGAACGACAGGTCCTACAGTAAAACAAATTATATTTGGAATCAGCCGAAAATTCTAGGATGGGATTTAACTTTTTTTTTTTTTTTTTTTTTTGAAGTAATTTTTTTTTTTTTTTAACTAAAGGAATACCCTAGAATGGAAGCCGCAAAGATGGCAGGAGTCGGGGTCTCCTCGGCCTCCCCCGGTGAGCGGCAGGGACTAATCCCCCTCCGGGGATGGTCTCAGACCCCGCTCTTTGGTCTTTGGGTGTCGCGAGGGTTCCCCCGACATCCCCTCCGAGGTATGAAACATCCCCCCCTCCCTGTCCCCAACCGACTCAGACACCTTAAAAAAACTAAATTTACCAAAAAAAAACAAAATTTTACACGCAATTTAGGGGGCTCGAGCGACGGGACAGAGGTGGGGCGTTTCATGCCCGGAGAGATGGTCGGCGGAGGAACCCACGCGCAAAGACCAGAGCGGGGTTCGAGACCATCCCGGAGGGTTAGTCCCCGTCGTCCACCGGGAGGCGAGACCGACTCCCTGCCATCTTTCTTGCGGTTTACCCAGGGGTTTCACTTTAGTTAAAAAAAAAAATTACTTCAAAAAAAAAAAAAGTTAAATCCCCATCCTTAGAATTTTCGGCTGATTCCAAATATAATTTGTTTTACTGTGGGACCTGCTCATTCTCTACGAATATTCTGTAACCATTAATATCTAACAGTCGATATATATATAAATATATATATATATATATTTATATACATATATATATATATATATATATATTTATATATATATATATATATATATATATATATATATATATATATATATATAAAATAAAAAAATAAAATAAAATATTTGTTGGAAAATAAATCAATTTAAAGCTCTAAAAAATAAAAAAGTAAGTTCTTTTTATAGCAAATCAATTTTTAATTTTAATTTTGCTATAAAAATTCTTATTACAATACTAAATTATTTTGAGGCGAGTTTACTTAAGCAAAATCAATCAATTTGAAGCTCAAAAACTCAAAAAGTAAGTTCTTTTATAGCAAATCAAATTTTTATTTTTCTTTTACCTAAAATAAAAAATCATTACCAACCATTCCAATACTAAATTATTTTGAGGGAACACTTGGCACGTTGCATGGTGGGATTATTATAAAATCGATTATCTTTTCCCTAAAATATCGATATCTGACACATTACCTTAAACCGAACTATTACAAAAATTAAACTAATATACTAATGAATTAAATAGTAATTAACTATTATTAGGCTATATTAACTATTAATCAATATTTTTGGACTACTGATTAATAAATTAATAATTGTAGAGCTAAGCTCAGTATGTTGAAAAAATTATATATTTTTTTAAGTTTTTTTTATTTTTCCTTTCCATGCACATCTAATTATATATCTAAGGTTATCATAATTATTCGGTATACACAGATTTACTCTGTGTATATTACAAAATTTATAACCCTGAGACTAACATGGCCCCTAAACTGAAATATATATATATATATATATATATATATATATATATATATATATATATATATATATATATATATATATATATATATATATATATATATATATATATTAAAACAAGTTTATGTGGCACAAATGCATTAAAACCTTATTGAAAAATCAATTATCGTAAAAAAAATCTATCTTTATACTAACCATAGCATAAATAAACTTCATGGGTGGGCAGATAAGTAGCAAATGAAATTTAATAACAAAAAGTGTAAGGTTCTTCACCTAGGATACATAAATAAAAGTTTTAACTACAATATGAATGCGTATTGGCTCAAGTCTATAAACCAAGAAAAAGATTTAGGTGTGATTATAAGCAGTAATTTGAAAGTAGCTAATCAATGTTTAGAAGCAAGAAATAAAGCTAATAAGATACTAGGTATAATAAATTACAATGTTGTTTACAAGGAAGTTATAATTATGCTAGGCCAGTATTAGAGTATTGTGCATAAGTTTAGGACCCTTATTTAAGGTAAGACTTAGATATGCTAGAGAGAGAGTACAACATAGAGCAACAAGGATTATTTCTGGGTTTGAGGGTAAGAGCTATGAGAAAGGCTGTTAGGAATGTTTTCTGTAGAAAGGTGTTTTCTCAGAGGTGACATGATACAAGTCTACAAAATATATATATACATCTATTGATAATATGGAGACCAATAAATTCTTCATAGTAGACCATGGACAGGAGACCAGGGGGCACAATAAGAAAATTAAGAAGGCATGACATCTTGATATACGAAAGCATTCAATCAGTAATAAGGTTATTAACTTTTGGAATGGTTTATTGCAGGAGATTATTGAGCAACTCACTTGTAATATTTAAGAAAGGATTAAATAAGTACATGGATGATTTAAGTATCATATTTTGAATAAACCAAATAAGATTTTTACTTACAATAATTATTAAGGTTAAACTACATGTTACAACTATGACAAACTAATCATTAATGTAGTGTGCTTAGCATATATTTTAACTATAATTTTTTCTTTTAGTGGTAGACTTAGTATATACTATATAAGTAATTGACAATCCCTAGGGTACATTATAGATTTACATAAACATGTTTGGCAATTAGTTTTTAATGGAATGGGTTAATGGGACAGTCTTGATAAGCCCCATGTGATTTCTTAATGTCTCTATAATTCTAATGTTCTATAATTATCAATAAATATATTAAACAATGTAGAGGCCGTAAACCTAAACAGATTTAAAAGTTTAAAAATACAAAAAAAAAAACATTCATGTCAATCCAAAATAGCTTTTGAATGTCAAACTAACAAGTCTGAAGACTTTTAAAATACTGAGCACAAGCCAATTTAGCCTAGGCTAATCATATTCTCTCTAATTTCATTCATTAATTTAGTAAAATTCTGGGACAAATTTTGCCTAGGCTAAACATTCCCTCTCATTTGATTATTTTAGTAAAATAGGCAAGGTTTCCAAAGCCCCCCAAAAACATTTACATTTAGAGTTCACTACCAGTCTCGTTATGACAATGTCTCAGCAAAAGCTATTGGTAGTTCTTGTTCCAATTTACGACATTTTATTCTACTTTAAAAAATCCATTAATTAGACCTACTCCGAATTGCAATTTTTTATTTTATGGCCAAACAAGAAATAATTTGAGCGTTAAACAGCTTAAGCTATTTCCAAAATGATAGTTAAAAAATAGTACAAAATGCCTTATACAATAAAACTTTACTTTAAACTTACTAGCTGCTTTGAGATCCATATTGTTAAGATATGTGTCTGTAGTATTTTGAACCAAAAATTGTAGGTGTCAATAATGCATGTACATTCGATGAGAGCACATTTTTTCCAAACATTTTCTTTGAATCGAAAGATCTGCAACAGAATTTCCTTTTATACGTATTCAGAAAAAATGAAAGTGGATTATGCCGATGACATTTACCACCAATGCTTGTCGTGAGAATCAGCAATGAATTAACTAAGAGTGTAAAAGGTGAATACTCAGACGTTCGAGCTATAACACCCTTGCGTGTGTATCTTCGAGCCTAGTCTTTATTCATCAAGAGCGAGTGTGTGAGAGGAGCGAGAGGCGATCCCGGAGGCATACCTCACTTATTGTACATATAAAATTCAAGCAGTGTACAGTTTTACCAGCCACATGTCCACACTAGTCGACTATCTAATTTATAAATTCTGTATTCACAATTTTGTAAATAAATCCCTGCCTTTATTGGCTGGACTAGACTCCACACGATGGTGTAAGGTCCGTCGGTGAGTTCTGAGATGAACAGAGAGTTTTTAAAACATACTTTTAGCAATTAACTACTTAGCAATGAAAATATGCTTACTCAGCAAAACTGTTTGGCATTTAAGTAAAGTTTTCTAGACTCACTAGTTGATCTCGTACACATATGTATTTAACATTCAACTGACTATCAATGTTCTCAAAGAAACGCCGAGTAAAAAGTTATATCGTATCATCGGGCTCGAGCATTCTGAGCCATTGTTGAGTACACCAGCATCACAGTTATGAACAGATATTTCTTAACAAATATAACTTATACATCCGTGCATAATGTGTATTTTACAGCAATTTGCTCCAAAGGGTGTGAGATGAATTTATTGATCTTCCTCAATAATTTTCTTTATTAATTATAGAAATTTATATATCTTATAAACTACTTCATTGTATAAATAAGCAAGCACGCTAACAAAACGCACTTAATGCATGATCCTATAATAACCTTACTTATGATTGTTACTTAAACTTCAAAATATCCCTTTTTTTGCACATAATTAAATAACTTATAACAATCTTCACTAACAGTTAAAGCTAAACCTAATAAATAATTATTACAAATAGAGATATACTATTATATATATATATATATCAAATATTAAAAATATACTGTTATAGTAATAATTATATTTGATATCATATCAATAAAAACCACTATATATATAATATATATCATATTATATACTTATAATATTAATTATGATATTATATATAATATTAGTAATTATATATTATATCTATATATCTTATATATATATCTATATAATCATATATATATTATAATTCTCATCTTAATTTAAATTATTATACTTTTTAAATAATCTCCCTATATACACAGTTCTAAAATAAAATTCTGGCTAACGGCCCTTAGATTATTTACTATATAAATAATATAACTAATATTTTATACTTCATTTACTATATTATTTTATAATATATTATAGTATATATATATATATATAATCGAGTAATATAATATAATAAATATCTATGAAATACAAAGATATTGTGCCTCCAGCCACTTTTGGTTAGAAAAATCGCCCACTTATATATATATATATTCTTCTATATTATATAATTATATAGTTACTAATAATATTAATATATAATATAAGATATATAATAATTTAATATTATTATATAATATATTTATTCTAATATATTTAATATATATATTATTATATAATAATTAATATATATAATAATATTATAATTAATTATATATTAATATTAATATATTATATATAATTATTATATATATATAATATATATATATATATATATCTATACGGAGAGGAGCACGCTGGGATCGAACATAGCGTACGACGCATTGAGGCGTATCTCTTCCATCTACTTCTCGTATAGTCGAAGGTTAAGAAATAGAAGAATTTTTCGAAGGTCAAAATAAGGAAATAATACTGTATGATAGATTATTATGTGATGTTAAAAGAAGTAGTTGATGTCTGTTAAGCACAGGCAACACTGACACCATTCTAGGTTAATACGGAGCAGGTATAGGTTTTCTCACGTAACGGAGGGCAGTTAAATCGAGAGGGACTTTATATCCGTTTGCCTGCTTTACTTGATTGACTATTCAGAGATTGTGAACGTGAATACTATATATAACAATTTGTGATAACAATCTACAACTCTTACCAGAGAATAGTGTAGAATTATATAGATCGTTCCTGGATCTTTACTGTATTTTTAAATACCAAAGTTCTTTGAAATGATTAAGAAATAATCTAATATAAGACATCTAAGATCTAAAATTCGATTCAACCATGACACATACTAAGTTATTATTATCTTTAACTTACCAAAATCGCATCTATATAAATAGTTGAGGATATGTTATAGTATTGTAATAATAAAGTAATATAATTACAATTTGCAAATCCAATACAATAATATATTTAAATATAAATAGATATATATATGTATATATAATAGATATATATTATATAATGAATTAAGTTAAACATTGGAGATCTAAATGTTATTCATGGTAATTCCAATCGGTATAATAATATTACAATATGAGCGCAGATCCGCACAGGAATCAGATATCGAGAAGATTGAAACTCGGACGCTTACAATATTGCTCGATATAGTACAATGAT
This sequence comes from Trachelipus rathkii, assembly GCA_015478945.1. Classification (NCBI taxonomy): domain Eukaryota; kingdom Metazoa; phylum Arthropoda; class Malacostraca; order Isopoda; family Trachelipodidae; genus Trachelipus; species Trachelipus rathkii. The sequence continues at coordinate 12,971 of JABUQX010129424.1, forward strand.
GAAAGTAAGGGACGAATAAGACAATGCAGAACTTCAACAAAGTATGGAATTATATGATGACTTTAAACTGAGTTTGGACGGGGAAAATGGTTCCAAGTGATAGGTATGATTCAGTAGAATGATCACCAACTATATAAAATACCACTAAGGAGAAAAGACTCAGGATGAAATACCCAACGATATAAAATTGGAACGGAGCAGATTCAGGAATGAAGTCACGTACTACGAAACAATCACAATTAGTATATATATTATATATCATAACGATGAAAGACTCAGGATTAATTCAACTTCGAAATAGCTCCAAAGAAAGATTCAAGAATGAATCTGCTTAAGTAATTGACACGAAACGATGGATTAACTAAGGAATAGAATTCCAAATATGAACCCTGTAACAATAAACATTAAATATGGTATTTTTGCATCAATACTGCTATATGTATTTTTATAAATTATATATATATAATATTATAAAGATGATTACATTATATCTTTGCATTAAGAATACCTACCACTGGTAGTGCAAAGGGTTTCATTCAAAGGAGAAACAATAGGGACGTCAACTGGCCTATACAACATAGAGTAAACGTAAACAAAGTAGTCAGTTTATCTATACTTATACAACATACAACTACATATAGAATTACAGTCATTGAATTTTAAATAGATATAATTACATATATTTAATTAAGGAGTCTCTTTATTTTAAACTACTACCTTGAAAACAAGATCATAAATAGTCTTTTTTCAAGTAACTTCGATAGATTCATTTGTTATTACCTAACTGAGATACAACTATGGGTTTATATCAACATAATAGATGCTTCTGAGCTATTATTATTATTGGTTTTAACTTTTGTTAAATATAACAATATGTCTTTAAACTTTAAAAGAAGCAATACTTTAACAAAATAAACTATTCCCATCAAAAGGTGCAAAATAAAAGAACAGACAATAATAGTATATGAATATATAACCACGGTTATCATACAATAAAGCCATTAAATATAAAAACTTCTTACTAAGGCTGGTAATCAAAATGGTTCAATAAAAATGTCCAGCATCGGTATTATAAATACAGTGATCTGAAGCTACCAAAAACATTTGAGTACTAAAGGATTAAAACTATTATTTCGAATCTACTCAAATGACACCGTACAATTACTTGCAGATCAAATATCTCCTCAAGAGTTTTCGGATGTATTACTTATATTAATCATATTTATATCATTTATAAAACCACTATATTTAAAGGATTATTATTACTTTAATACTCCGGTTAAATCATTATAATGGCATAAAGTATATGTCCCTATTACGTAATAATACTATATAACGATATTAGAGTACGTATGTGAAGCTTCCTATACTCACGCCGTATATTTCGTGTTATTTCTCACTAAAAGCTCACGATTTCTTTATCCTGTATACTCATAATTATATATATATATAATATAATAATAATATAATTATATAATTAATTTAATAATATATATATATAATAATATATATATTATATTATATAATATATATATTGTTATATCTATATAATATTAATATATATATATATAATATTAATATATCTAATTATATTAATTTATAATATATTAATTAATAATTAGTGATTATTGAAATATTTCCAATTAAACTAATAAGATTGTAAAGTTATTAAAAATATAAATTATTAAGGTATAAATAAAGTTAATCATATGAGTAAGGTACTTGCTTATAAATCTCAATGGACAGTCCGTGAGATTTAAATGTAGCTTTCCTTCCTTCTTTTTTTGAAGGGTGCAAATATACGGAGCTAGACTCAGCTCCTAGAGAAAAAAACACACTTGAGCGCATACACAGAGATACATCTGTCGAGGAGTGACGCTCATGTGCTGTTCGTATACAATATCTCCAGTCTGGCATTTTTTCATCATGCTGCACGTTACACCCACAAGGGAAACTTTTCCAACTATTAGGTTGTCTCGCTCACGGATCTTCTCACTGACTTGTAGGCGTTGATGTTGTGCTCTCACGGCGTTAAATCGATGCCTGTGAATTGTGGTAAGTCGTGTGCAGACGGTTGCTCTACTAAAAACTATACGGACGTTACAGATGTAGGATATTATTATATAAATACTATGACTTAGAATTAGGTTTCAATTATTTAGTTATATGGTATGTATTAATGATATCCTACATGACAGATAAGTAAGAGCTATATTAGGAGATCTCTACATAGTATATATAGTATACTCTATACAGTAAAGTAATCCTGCTAGCGTACTCTGAGTAAGATTATGAGGTATTAAATTATCATATTATGAGGTCTTAGGTATACGTATATATGACTACATATGCAGGTTACCTATAAAAGGTAGTACATTTAGATGATATTATATATAGGTAGGCCTTATATATCCATTATTACGACTAATAGTGTAGGATATAAACAGATCTACTAATTGATATATATAGTATACTCAAGTTTATTATATAATTTTATACAATTGTACAGTATATATATATATATACTATATCTGGAAATTACTATATAATATATTATATTTACTCACACTTGACTAGGATAACATACGTATATACGAACATAATGGATAAAGGTAGTATCACTATATTTTAGTAAATCTAGTCATATAGCATATTACTATGAGCAATAGAGGATCCAAATTATGTATATATATAGGAACGTTTACTACTATGATAATGATATTCATACTTAGTTATATACTGATAGTATAATTTATGATATGATTACGATATATGGCGTGGAGAGAAGAATATTAGGTAAATATCATAGTGAGTAAATGTTCTATACTAATAGGTAATTATATGAGAGAGAGAGAGTATTATATATATAATAGGTATATCCAATAGTATATTTCACAAGCATGACATGAATATATCATATAAAATCATGCTCAGTACAAGTTTCTGATTTGTTATAGGAACAAATTTTCAGGATTTAGTATATATCATATTAGAAAGTAGAGTGAAGTCAGTCATAAGAGGTCTGTAGTAAAGTTTATAAAGAATAAAGCTACATTATTTCTCTTTACTTGAATGAGCATTAGAGCGGCTATAATCATTAGGATATTTATAATTAGATAAATTATTACTATATATACTATAATGTGTCATCAACTTTATGAGCTCACTTGACTATAAATCCAGAGTATGTGCTCTTACGTAACTAGTCTCGTTACTTCCATCTCACGCAGAAGATTAAGTGATATTTCAATCCTGTAGTTAGCTCGTCGCGAAGGGTACGACGACTCCTCAAACAGACACTCATTTTCCGTGACCTCCGTCTGTGCGTCTCTTTCAACATCCATCTCTCTGTTTTCCGTAGTCAAGTTGGAATATGGCATCATGCTTTGAATGATAAATTTTATGTGAATCCTCCAGCTCGAACCGGTCATCTCTTATTTCGGTCTACCCCTCGGATATCTCTTCGACCTTCCGGAGCTGTCTCGACCTCCACATCTTGCTAGTCTTCTTATCTCTGTAACGTAAACATCTCTCCACAGCCACCTGATGCACCAACCAATAATAATATAGTATATATATAATCATCATCTTCACATCTCTTATCAGTATAAATTCTTCTTACATTCCTACTAGCATAGGTTCGTCTGCTGTGACTATTACTTATCGTTCCTTTAATTCTGTCATCTTTTAGTACTTCAGTTTACCAGTATCAATTGAATATTATACTTAGTATAAGTCTCATCCATTATTTCACACGTCGCTAATGTTATATTCTGGCTCTCCTCTCTTTCTCAGTAGTAGATCCACGTTTCGGCTCCGTACAGCAGGCGTGCCGAGTCATGTATACTATTCGAAGAGTTTACACTTATTTAACATCCAATTCCCACTCGTTTCCGTCCATCATCATGTGGTACAATAATCTTCTCTAGCTGTACACCTTTCAAAATATTTTCCAATTCTTACTAGTAACTCTCACCACGTCCATATCAGTATTCGACCATCATCTGTTAAAACATCCAACCTAGATAAACGCAAAGGGAGAGAGGCTGCACTGCCTCAATACATCCTCATGATTCGTCGGTATTTTCTACTCGTTACCAGTAAATTATCATCTCTGTTTTAATTATCAATTCTTATTCATATCACCATGAGCAGTCCTCAACAATCTACTCACGTAATTACAGGCACTTCACTACACCAGTCCCGTAACTTTACTCATTACCTATCCACTAATCTAACATGACTAGATTCAGTGTCTCCAGCAAACTCATTAATATCAGACTCACAAGACTCGCAATTGATCTCCTTCATTAGGTAACTTATATATCTAATCTAGATAAATTAATAATTGTAACAATATATAAAATAATAGCGATAAATCACTCTCCTATGTTTTAACTATCCATAGTTTTTACATAATCTGAAACATATATAATGACATATTTACATCTCCGTTCATGATGTTTACAAACTACATTTTTCGTAAAACTCAATATATTGCTTTCTTACTAAATCTTCATCACTTCAATAATTTTCTTCCATGATCTCTCCATAAAGATTTGCTCAATAATATAATAATAATCACACTCGTAAACAGAATCAAAAGGCACTTTATAGCCAGATTCAAAAAAACTGACCAACATAAATAACTTCATTGAGCCGTACTATCCTAAATTCATTTACCTACATAAACTATCCTTTAGTAGTGTGAATCAAGAGAGATCTTAGTCTCCGTACCCTATTTACATCTTCTATTAACATATTACTTGTTTGAGATCACCTCTTCACTCTACGGCTCCTACAATCGTCATAATCTTTGGAACTCTTTGCTTCTCCAATTATTCTTCGTCAGATTATCTTTCGGCCCAGGTTTTATCAATGCAACTTCTCTATAGTTTCAAGTTTGACTTGATATACTTTAACCCTTATATAGTTTGATCATTTAATTAAGCTTGTTTCGTACAAGCGGCCCACTTAATCTAATTCAAACTTTGTGATTCATCTTCAATTCCTTCTCTTAATCCTCCTCCATCACTCAATATCGAACCTACGCCACTCCATCGGTCTCAGGGCACTTTGTTCCCTTTTTCATTTTTATATATATGTATAATTATATATATATATATACTATATCTATTACTTATATATCGTAATATATATATTATATACTATATATACCTAATTTATATATATACTTAATAATATCTATATCACTTCTATATTATGATTCACAAATAAGATCTATACTACATATCTATTTATTATATAATATATATATATATAATATATATATTCTTATCTAATCTACTATATATATTCATTATTAATAATATTATATCCATGAATCACTATAATATTATAACTAATTAAACTAATCTATTCAAAGATATCTATTTCTCTATATTCATATAACTAATACTAAAATAAAGTTACTATATTAATACCTACATATATCTATAATATCTTAAATATAATTATATAATTATTAAACTATATAATATATAATTAATAATAATATTTATTATTTTAATAATCATCATATCTACTATATTCAATATATAACTAAAATTATATTATATATTTGTTTTTACTTATTAAGTTATCTTTCATTCTTTATAAATTAATTATTAAGTAAGTGAAACTAAACAATCTCATTTTTAGAAATTATTATATTATATTATTATTATATCTATTAACATTTATTATATAATTTAATTGATCATTTTCATATATTATAATTGATATATAAGATGATTTCTTCAAAAAAATCTCTTATTAATCCATCTGCTCTCTCCTTTATATCTACACCGAGAGTTTGAAAAATATAAGGACAGGGATCAGCCAAGAATCTCCCTAGTATCATACTAGTCACTATTTAGCTTCGCATAGCATTTTGTGCGATCAGAGTTCTACTCATTCGCGACAGTTCGTGTGTCTGATTCTTTTAAGAACGATATACGAAGAATCGCAGATTTCTCTCTACATTATATAATCGGAGAGGCAAAGGAGAGGGGAAGTATGAGAACACGAGAAGAAAGTGGGGAGATGATAAAAGAAGGATAAGCTCATTGACAACGCCAGAGTTTGAATTGGTAACATGTTCACGCCTTTTTCTCAAATGATCGCAATACAAGTTGAAGTATCGTGAGACAATATAATGTGAGAGACTTGTTGCAATATAGTCTATATTCACTCACCTCATGGCTACAAAAGGGCACTCTAGATGAATTTCGTAATACTACGTAATTCCAATTGGTAACTACTATACTTAATAAGTCAATAATATATATATATTATATATATTAATATATAATTCTATGATTCAGCTAACTTTATTCTATATTATGATTTATCCTATATATTTCCATTTCTACTCACTCATATATATATTAGGATATACGTTCTACTCTATATCATCCACCTTAATATTAATAATTAATTATTAATAATGATATTAATATCTAACTATATCTATATCTATCTATATTTATTCTCAATTATTTATTTATATAATTATTTTACCACTACTTATATTATTAACAGTCCTATATACTATAATATATCTACTACACTCAGCATCATACGTTCTCATTTTATTTAACATGTTGCCTAAATATTTTTTGCAAAATCACCTTCTACCTTACTTATCGCTTTTTATTTTATCTTTCAATTTTTTAAATTTTTATTACTGCGGACTATTTGGGCTTCAGGTCTAATTTCTACATTATATTCATACTTACAATTCCATAATATCTACTTCTGAGGCTCCACTGATATTATTCACATAACTCACTATTTATATGATAAAACTATACTAATCTATATTTATATACCTCTTCTATATTTCATCATTTAATATTTGATACTATTTTTAAATATATATTTATATTTTTACTTTTATTACTCACTACATATGTGACATTACAATCTTCTATTTCACTTTAATTTTGAGTCTACTCCTTTCAATTTTCATTTACCAAAGCATTTCACTTTTCAGTAAAAAGTCACTCTACTATTCATCACACCCTATTTACACTACGCCATACCTCTAAAGTATAACTATCACACATCTCACACATTAATACTTACTTATCTCTATATTTATTCTATAACATTAATTATTTTTTTTATAAAATTTCATAATTTAATATAATTATATTCATAACCTCTACTTAAATTCATTTTTAGTACTGATCTTACTTTAATTAATTTTAGTAAACTTTATTATTATGAGAAGACTCATTTGTAAAATCATTTTTTATAGTATATGTAGTTATACTATGGTGTATTAGTAAGCAGAAATATATAGAATCTAAAGCTTTAACATAAAGAAGTATATAGCTACTTTAAGCGTATTTGCTATAGTTTTACCTTGCCAAAACATTTTCACGTGAGGTATATTAATTAGCCTATCTTGATAGTAAATATAACTACTTTACTAGTTGACGGAAAGTTTCTATATTCCTAAATATTTCTATATTTAATTAATAGTATTATATGCATTTTTCTATAATACAGATATTTTAAAATAAAAATTAATTTTGAAATCATATTCTTCCGCGACGAAAGTTTCTATATATCCTAATAATTTCTATATAATATATATTTTATATAGCTATTATAATATTATATAATATAATACTACCTATATATAATAATATCTCCAAGTATCTATTCAGTCTTTAATATAACCTATAATATCTATATATCTATAATATATCTATATTTTTTATTTCTTCACTACATATATATTTCATCTTCATATCTATTCAATACTCTCTATTATAGTATATATCTATCTAGTATCGACTCTCTCTCTATCTCACTTCTATCTAGATATATCTCTTATTAATCCATTATTCTATGATACTTATATATCTATATTTTAAATTTCATATTCCATATTTCTATATCTATATATCTAGTCTCATGAACCGATAAATATATTTAAATATTTCTATAATTTATATATTTTTATTATCTATATAAATTTATTTATATATAAACATATAATATATATTATATATATCTATATTATAATATATATATAAATTAATTATCTAATACTAATTCTTTAGAATCTCACTATATATATGATATATATATATATATCTGTAACATTCTTCCTTATCTTATGATTTATGAACCTCCTAATATATATAATATATAATCATTCATTACCTCTATTCCCCTCATCAATATCATATTAATATATATTTCTATTATATAATCATCTATATAATATAATCACTCTCTTTCTCTCCTTCTCTATCTTTCTTGTTATTATAACTATGAAAATAATATATACATATAGTAAGAAATAATATATACTTTCCACATACACACGCGCGTGTACACACACACACACACACACACACACACACGTATATATATATAATATATAATATATTTTATATATATATATATATATCAATATATATATATCTACAATAACCTATATATATATTATATATGTATATAAATAATAGTATATAATATATATATATTATACGTATATATATAATATATATATTATATATATAGTATATATATATATATCATATTTAATATATATCATCTATTTTTATTTAGAACTAATATATATATATATATAATATATACTACATACATCGAGGGTTACAACAAGTCCTAGCTCAGATTACTTGTAATAAGAATATGGATAAAAGTTTCTTTTCTTTTTCTTGAAGAAATGATAAAAAGCTCCAGAACTAAATAAATAGAATAAAGATAAAAGAAAAATAAAAAAAATAAATAAAAAAATAAATTAAATCCTTTCTTATTAAAAAAAAAGATCTTCATAAAAGGTTTTTTAGCTTTACGTAAATAAAAAAGAATTGCGAAGATTTTCCATAAAGAATATACCATTTAGAATCTCGTTATCTTATAGAACACGCAATATGTCTTTATATTAACAAATATATATATATATATTATATATATTAGTATAATATATATATACTATATATAATATACAATATATATATAAATATATACATATATATATATATATATAATGGCTCCATTGTCCTTACTCTGTAACATCTCAACTTGGTTTTCGTAACCGTTGCCAAATCTTAATAATTTTACCATGAGACTATTTTTATGCAAAAAAAATGATTTTTTATGGTTAACTTAAAAATGTTATATAATATATATATATATATTATATATAATTTTATACTATATATAATATTATATACATAAGAGAAACAGTATGAAACTAAATTTTAGGTACTATAGTTAATTACATTTTTTTAAAGATTTTATTTAAAAAGATTTTCTTTTAGGGCAAAAAAAGGAGTAATTTGTCAAGAAAAATTTACAGGTTTTTGAAAGACTTGGACAAAAAAAATGAATGTCTCAAGTCTATCTCAATGGAGGCTATATTGTTTAAAATAAATGCCAGTTCCTTTTTTTAACGTAACGACACCCGCAACCTAGACCTGCAGAGATGGCAGGCAGTCGGGTCTCTCGCCTCAGAGTGGACGATTGATCGAACCTGGGTTGACCTTGTCCAACCCTCGTGATCCCTTCGTCGGCTCGAGCATCCCATCAAATAATTTTTCAATGAACAGCTTAAATTGGATTTAATAAATTTAAACTTAAATATAGTTTCACTTTCTACAAACAATTGTTGTTCCTAAATTTTAAGATGAAAGAAAATGCAATAAAATAAGTATCAAATATATATAATTAATTATATATATATATTAATATATCAATAAGCTCTTTTAAATACCTCTAAATTATTATAATATATTATTTAATATATATATATCATATAATATATATATATATATATATATAATATATATAACATAATATATTTTATATTATATAATTATCAGTATAATATTATATAAATAATATATAATATTATTAATTATATATATAATATAAATATATATTACTATATATATCTATCTAATATATATATATTATTATAATTATAATATTTATATATAATTATCCTAACCTTATATAAATATATTACCTAATAAAATATTTAAATATTTATCTTGATATTTGTGTTATTAATAATTTTAATTTACATTCATTTAAAAATAAGAAAAATAGGACCAACAAATGTGCTTACCTTGTCTTCAACATCCTATCAATTTGATACTTTACTTAATATAATATGTCAATCGCAAATATTTTAAAATGTTAGAATAAAACATTTCATCCATAATAGACAAATAAAAAAAAAATTCAAAAAAATTTACATTTAAGCACTAGATACTACAATCTAAATATATAATATAATTAATAATAACTAACTAACTTTAATATTTATAGCAATATACAAATTAAAAATAAAATTATTATAATTAATATAAATAATAATACTAAATAAATAATAAAGGAGATAATCGAATATAAATAAATACATCAATCAATTTAAATTATTATTTTCAAAAAGTATATGAGAGCTTTTATTCTAAATAATACTTATGACTTAAAAAAAATCCTTGTCAACATTCAAAATATCCAATTTCTAAATATAAATAAATATCAAATAAATAAAATAAAATAATTCCATAATCTAATAATTATTTAATATAAATATAACTGTAAATATTTATATTTACTTTAGAGAAATTCTTTACTTTCTTGGTAATATTGTTGAATATACTTATTGAAAATATGTATTAGAAATATATATAGTTAAATATGGATTTAAGGGAAATTTAGTAATGAAAAGCACTGGAGCTCCACACAAGAATAACTTACAATCACGTAGTAAAGTCAATTAAAATGCGACTTTCAAATTTTTATTTATTTTTTTTTTTTTTTTTTTTGCACAAAATGTTTTTTTTAAAATAGAAAGGGGTTAATTAAGTGCTTCGGAACCCGCGACACAAATGTATGTCACATGAACATTTTTTTAAGGGGACTTTGCTCCCCTTACCCCGTTTTGAGGAAGCAAAATAATAAAATATTGCTTCAACTCCATCAAATGTTAAAAAAAAAAGAAGGCATGTAGCGGTAACATTAGTTTAACATGTAAATATGAAATTCGAAAATCTCATAACTTTTTTTCAGGCTCATATCGAATTTTTTTTCTTCTTTCTTTTCAGCTGAATTTAGACACTTCATGTAAGTTTCACGAAAGTCTAAGACTGCGGTTATTTTTACTATTTTCTCAATAGACCAATGTTATAGAAATAAAGTTTTGCATGCTGTAAAAATTTTCTTTTGTAGAGCTCTGACGATTTTCAGGGCGATTTTCATTAATTACAAAACATATTTCTGTCTTTTTCAATGTCTCATTTAAATCTACAAATGGCGTTAAGATTATTATTATTATTATTATTATTATTATTATTATTATTATTATTATTATTATTATTATTATTATTATTATTATTATTATTATTATTATTATTATTATTATTATTATTATTATTATTATTATTATTATTTTATATATATATATATATATCATATATCTAATATTATATATATATATCATATATATAATAATATATATATATATATTATATATATATAATCACTATATATATACTATTATTTGCGTTCTCAGCGGGAATTTCGAACATCCAAAAACCACAGTCAATTGTCTGAATTCGAATTCGGACTTTGTTTTCAGTTATCTTCTCGACCGAAGGCAGAGGGATCGATCCCTCTCAGCCGATCCGTTCCGAGCAAATTTACGACAAAAGTAAGAAAATTGTTTCTTGTATTTATTAATTTATTAACAAACAAAATCTACGGAAATATTTCGCCGATGTTCATTCTCTTTTAACTGTATTATTATTATTATTATATTATTATTATTATTAATTACTTATTATTTATTATTATTATAATTGATTAAATTATTATTTTTATTGATTATTATTATTATTATTACATTATTCCATTATTATATTCATTATTAATTATTATTCTTATTAATTATTTTATTCATTATTTATTTATTATA
>JABUQX010129425.1:0-5000 GCA_015478945.1 Trachelipus rathkii
AAACCTACTTTCAACTGTTAACAAGTATTTCAAATATCACCAATGTTATCAATTCAAGACCTTTAACCTATAGGTCATCAGATAATGATTTGGAAATTATTGCTCCAAATTCCTTTTTGAAGCCTTATGGCAATTCAAACCTCATATTCAATGAAGTTTCCACCCCCATATGGAAACAACTTCCTCCGTCACAACAAGACTTAGCCATAACTCTAACTGCTCAAGGAAGAGTTTTAGAGACTTTCAGGAAATTATGGTATGAGTCTTATCTATTAAATTTGCGCCAGACAAGTAGAAATCTCTATCAGTCAGAGTGGACCAACAGAATTAAGGTTGGAGATATAGTTCTGATACACACACCTAATAAGCCTAGACCCTTCTGGCTTTTGGGCAGAGTTCTGGAAGTCATTGTTGGTGATGACAATAAGATCAGGAGTGTGTTATTAAAAAGGGGAGATGGACAAACCTGTCATCATTCTATTTGTCATCTCTACCCATTGGAGTTATCTATTACCCACTCTGTCTCCAGTGGAGAAGCTGATGCTGAAACAAGCAGTGATTTCTCCAATTCAGATGGTCAAAACAATGAAAATACAGATCAAGTTGATCCCTCAAATTCAAATTCAGTTATTCAAAGTAATAGTGATACTGCTATTGTAGATGTACAACCTTCAACTTCAGGTATAAATTCACCTCAACTTGACTCTCAACAGAATCAAAATTCTCAACTCAATTCAGTCAAAGAAAGACCTCTTAGACAGGCTGCTGTCAAGTGTCAAGAATTCCTTCACAGGAATTTATCTTATTTGTAAAAAATTTAATTCTTTTAATTGCAATGGTTTTCATTGCAACTCTTCAGTGGGAGGATATAAAAACTATTATATACTTCTACATATATATCTCTTCTATTTTAGTTTTATTTTAGGATATAAAAACTATTATATACTTTCACTTATGTCTCTTCTATTTTATTTTATTTTAGTACCGTATTTGGATGTAAGATATAAAAAAGTCATATATGCATCAACTTATATTATCTTATATTATTTAGTGGATTTTGTACTTTGCCAATATTGGGTATAATTGCAAGAATTCACTAGATGCCAAATAACAATGAGGTTAACTTTTGACTTAAGAGCGGTCCTAATTTGTCGCGTTTGTGAAAATCAAAATTTTAATAATCAAAAATGTAAAGGGTTTGGAGGTAAATTGTCTAATTTCTTAATTTCTTTTCAAATATTTTTACTATCAACCTATCTCTATTCTCTTTACCTTCTACTCACCAATCAATTTACCCTAATAAGTTAATGTAAGTGCTATTTTACCAAAGCCACAAGGCTGAGTTATCTTAGGGCTACAAGAGCTTCCTCAAAGAGCATAAATTCTTTGAAAACCAACAAATTCAAGGTAAGACTTATGTAGATACACAATTGTACATATATATTATTTTTTAGTCATAAAATTACAAACTACTCTCGGCTACCATGTTCAAGTAGATCGTTTCTACAGATAACAACTTCAATAAGAATAATGAAACACCAGAATAAATGGATATTTTACTATAAAATATTAACCCTATAATACATAATGCGTTTGTGTATCAAGAATAACAAAAAAAATCATAATAATAAAAAGGCAATGATACATTCATAAATACGGCCATGTTGCCAGAATTCCCTCTACTGGCATAGTAGCCCAAAAAATTATAATACATAAAAAATAATTTTTAATAGAATAAACAATATTCTTCAACATAAACATTTAAGAAAGGATTTGATAGGTATATGGATGGTTTGGGCATCATATAGTATATTTTAACGAAGCCAAATTGGTGGGTTTTTAGTTACAGTAGTTTGACAAGCCCTAGGGTCCTTTGTGGGTTTGCATAAGCATGTTTGGTTACTGGGTTGACGGTAGGGATGCCGATATATAAAAAAAATATCGATATATCGATATATCGATATTTTAAAAAATATCAAATTGCTCTCGATACTATCGGTCAAAAAATATCGATATATCGGATTAAAAAAATATCGTTTATATATATTTATATATATATATATATATATATATATATATATATATATATATATATATATATATATATATATATATATATATATATATATATATATATATATATATATATATATATATATATATATATATATATATATATATATATATATATATATATATATATATATATATATATATAGGCCAGCATCCCGAAGAGTTCAGGCATGTAACTAGAAAACTATAACATATACAGGAAAATAAATAACATTTTTGATTTCAGGAAGTAATTTCATCGAGGAAACTTAAAAAAAATTTATTTTATTCTAATATTTATTAATAACTCCTTAAAATTTAGTAATATCTTAGACCTGAAATAGCGCAAGCTCTGATTGACCTTGAAAGCTGCAGTAGTCTCGGGAGCAAAAGTTGCCAAATACCGTTTTTTGGAGAAAATATTATTTTTTCTTTTTATATCCTTTTTAGGGGGTTCGAGCCAACGGAGGGACAGAGGGGGGACGAAGTCCCCCCGTCGTCCCCCGGTAGGCCGAGAAACCCCGACTCTATCTATCGTTCTTGTTTACTCGTGGGTATTCGTCCGTTTTGAATTGAGACAGCATGCCACAGTAAAGAAAAAGGTGTAGTCATAATGGGTGATTTTAATTTTCCTGGCATTCAATGGGATTCCTTGTCTAATACGGACCATAGTAGTTCAGTATTTTTAAATTGTATACTAGATAACTTTTTGAGCCAGATGGTCCATGAACCCACAAGACACGATGCACTATTAGACTTAATATTAACTAACGATGAAAGAATGGTGGGCGAGGTTAGAGTTGAGGAGAATTTAGGACTTAGTGACCATAATATAATTAGATTTAATATAAATGTGATATCTAGACCCAAATTGCAAGTTAATAAGGAAAGGATCTTAGATTTCTGAAATGGTGATTTTACCAAATTACGAGACATGCTTAGTATAACTGACTGGGATAAAGAGTTTAAAGACCAAAACTGTTTTATCATGTGGGAACATTTTAAGAAAATTTTAATGAATATTCAGTCAGTATGTTTTAAAGATAAACCCATTAGGGTGGCGAAGAGAAAACCAGTTTGGTGGAATAGAGAGATAAGAGATAAAATTAATGAAAAGCGTAGATGTTTTAAAATATTCAAGGGTAGTAATAGGGAAGATGATTTAGAAAATTATAGGAAAAATAGAAACGAACTTAACCAGTCAATAAGAAAGGCAAAGAGAGAAGCAGAAATTAATTTAGCAAGGAATAGTAATAAGAACCTGAAGAAGTTTTTTAGCTTTTATAAATTTAAAAGTAAGAATAGGACAATTGGTCCAATTAAAATTGATGAAAATTTAGTGAGTTCAGATAAGGAGTTGGTCAACATTTTCAATGCTTATTTTGCTTCAGTGTTTACTGAGGAAAGATTAGATAATAGTTTGGAGACTAATAGTTCTTGTATACATGTAACAAATAGACTTACAGAATTTGAATTTGACGTAAAAGATATTAAACGTTTATTAGACCATATTGATCCAGGTAAAGCTGCAGGGCCTGATGGGATATATGGTAGAATTCTGAAAGAGGGTAGTATCAGCATTGCAAAGGCACTGTATTTGATTTTTAAGCGATCTATAGCATTTGGTGAGGTACCAGATGACTGGAAAACAGCATATGTTGTGCCTATTTATAAGAAAGGTAATAAGGAAGATTTGGGAAATTATAGGCCAGTTAGCTTAACATCTCTGGTTGTAAAGGTTCTGGAAAAGTTACTAAAAGGTCATATAGAGAAATATTTAGAAGATAACAAGGTATTGTATGACTCCCAGCACGGTTTCAGAAAGGGTAGGTCATGTCAGACAAACCTTTAGAAATTTTGGAATACATTACCTGACTGCATTGACCGAGGAGATCCAGTTGATATTGTATATTTAGACTTTAGTAAAGCTTTTGATAAGGTTCCCCACATAGGGCTGATGAAAAAGTTATTGCAATGTGGTATAGGTGGAGTGGTACATGGTTGGATTAAAGAGGGTTGCAAAATAGAAAACAGTGTGTACAACTAAATGGGAATAAATCATCATGGAAATAGTGAAGAGTGGTGTCCCAACAGGGTTCAGTGCTGGGGCCACTATTGTTCCTCATATATATAAATGATTTAGACCAGGGACTTAAATGCAAGGTTTCTAAGTTTGCAGATGATACTAAAGTGGCCACCTCAGTTAGAATAGTGAAGGATGCATAAAGATTCAAAATGATCTTGATAAACTTCTTGGGTGGGCAGATAAGTGGCAAATGAATTTTAATAGTAAATACTCAAATAAAAGTTTTAACTACGATATGAATGGGGATTGGCTTAAGTCTGTGGACCAAGAAAAAGATTTAGGTGTGATTATAAGCAGTAATTTGAAAGTAGCTAATCAGTGTTTGGAAGCAAGGAATAAAGCTAATAAGATGCTGGGCATAATAAATCGCAATGTTGTTTACAAGAGCAAGGAAGTAATAAGTAAACTGTATAATAGCTATGTTAGGCCAGTAATAGAGTATTGTGCACAAGTTTGGGCCCCTTATTTAAAGAAAGACTTAGATATGCTAGAGAGAGTGCAACGTAGAGCAACAAGGATGATTTCTGGGTTTGAGGGTAAGAGCTGTGAGGAGAGGCTGAAGGAGTTAGGAATGTTTTCTGTAGAAAGGCGATTTCTCAGAGGGGACATGATACAAGTCTACAAAATATTTACATCTATTGATAATACAGAAACCAATAAATTTTTCATAGTAGAACATGGACAGGTGACCAGGGGGCATAATAAGAAAATTAAAAAGAAAGCATGCCATCTTGATATAAGAAAGCATGCATTCAGTAATAGGGTTGTTAAATTTTGGAATAGTCTGCCAGAGGAGGTTGTTGAGTGTGACTCGATTGCAACATTTAAGAAAGGGTTAGATTCCTTTATGGATGGGTTGGGT
>JABUQX010129425.1:12500-45764 GCA_015478945.1 Trachelipus rathkii
GAAATGTCCCCATCATCCAAGCGCGCCGGAAAAATACACACATTTTGCTTAAATGTTATTTTATGAAAAAAGAAAACTGCTCAAAATTTCTAGAAGTAAAAAAAAAATATCGTTTATTCGATACTGAGAAAAAATATCGATATATCGATATATCGGTTGAAAAAATATCATCGATATTTTTTCGATACTATCGAAAAAAAATATCAATATCGATATAAAGCGGTTCAATATATTTATTAAGTAAAAAAGGAATATACTATAGCTGCGTTTCCAGAAGCCCGAGTGCAGCCTGTGTGCAAAATCGACTCGGAAACGCTTCGAATTGAAAAAAATTACATTAACCAATCAGAGAACAGGAAATTTGAGTACCTGGAAACGGCCGAGCACGCCCGTCGGATCAGCTGACAATTGTAAACAATACTATTATACTTATATGTATCTATTTTATGAAATGATACGATATATTAGTATCCTTAATATAAAAGTTAACTAAAATATTAAAAAACTTTTGGCAAGCCATTTCCGACACATGTTTTGTAAAGAAATTTGTTTGTAAACAAAGTATCCTTCCGCAGCCCGCCCGTTTACTAATTCCCGAAATCGAGGATTTAACAACGGGCGCCTGGCTGTGACGTTTACGTGGCGTAGAAGTGCTCAAACGGGCTCGGGAAACGAAGCATATACGCCTGTCTGCCCGCTCGGGCTGCAGTCGGGCTTCGGGAAACGCAGCTTTGGTAGGCCCATGTGGCTTTTGACTGCCTTTATATTTCTAATGTTCTAATAAGAGCTTTTATATTTGCTTGATATGAAAAAATCACAAAGTTGTTTACATTCCTTATCTATCTGACCTACTGTATGCTAATGTATTTATTTATACTGTGATAGCCACCAACAATGAAAAACCGCTAGGGGACGACTCTAATATAGTGGGTAAATGGTCCATTCCTATATTTCTAGACTGCATGCATAGATTGCTTCATGGCTAAGCTCATGCCGTCGCCCGGTATGAAAAAACTAAAAATGAGAACATGTGTATTTGCATTATTTTGAACATTACATGATTGTTCAGCAATTTGTAGATTAATTCATTTACATGAAATGTAATTGTGACAGACAGTGATGAAAATTTTTAAAACTCATAATATTGATTTTCGATTATTTGAGTAGTTCCTATGTAGGCCTAGTTAGGTACCCTAGACTAGGTCATGTCGCATTATATATATATATATATATATATATATATATATATATATATATATATATATATATATATATATATATATATATATATATATATATATATATATATATATATATGGTCAGCCTCCCGAAAGCAACATGCATGTAACATAAAAACTATGGTAATTATTTAGTATTGGTGACTGGAGTTCACATGCATAGTATATTAAAATTATAAACATTTCATTTACAAAAATGGTTTTAAAAAATTATTTGAAGTTTTTCTTACAGATTTCCGTGTATTTTACGCATTTATTTTAAAGAAAAATATAAAAAATAGCGTTCAGGAAATTTTAAACGGCTAATTTTCTCATTTTTTTAAGCATATCACTATCGATGCTTTGTTCCGATTTTTTATATATCGATTGCATAATATTTTTCCGATAATCAGTAATTTTGAACGATTATCAACAATTTGATTGTTCAGCCAAATTTACATTTACATATAAAAAAAAAAAAAAAAATCGCAAAAGAATTTTGTAATAATAATAAAATAAATAAAATAATGATAATTGTTACCCCAGAGGGTTGTCACCCCCGATTTTTATGAAAATCACAGGGTCAACTCTAAAAAAAATAATAATGAAGAATAGTGAAAATGAAAATTGTCGCTCTCTTTAGAAAAAATTACAGCCTCTCAAATATGTTAAAACTCCCATAGGATTTTGTTATAGTAGGCCGCCATGTTTTCGCAGATTCTGAAATATGCGACAAAAATTTTAAAAAATATAGCCAACATATATATTACGAAGCCATAGTTTAATTTCGCGAATTCGAAGAAATTTTAGAAGCTGATATTTTTACTATATATATATATATATATATATATATATATATATATATATATATATATATATATATATATATATATATATATATATATATATATATATATATATATATATATATATATATATAATTCCAGAAAAGGGCTAGGAGAATTATCTTGAAAAGTATGATACTTACAGAAAAACCAATTACATTTGGAATCAATGTATAAAGCTTATTACCTGAGTGTATATATATATATATATATATATATATATATATATATATATATATATATATATATATATATATATATATATATATATATATATATATATATATATAGCTATATATATATATGTAAAGTCGTTTTATGATTTAAAACTAACGAATACCCTAGAGTAGACTGCATAGATATCAGGAGTCGGGGTCTCTAGGTGGACAACGGGGGGACTTCGACCCCCCTCTGTCCCCCAGAGTGTTACTATTAATATTTTTAGTGAAAATATTTACTCAAAATAAACCTAAATGCATAAAAAAAACTTCGAATAATTTTTTAAAACCATTTTTGTAAATGAAATGTTTATAATTTTAATATACTATGTACGTGAACTCAAGTCAGTAATACTCCACAATTACCAAAATTTTATTAATCAGGAAACATTTTTATCCATGAAATAAAATAAAAAATAACGCTTTTGAAAAATTTAAAATTGTTAAAAATGTTGGAAAATCTGTATGATAATGAGAAGAAGAACGAAGAAGAACGAAGGACTCCATCGCTTCGAGTGAACTTCAAAGATGCCAAATGTCGATTTTTTTAACTAAAAGATATCCCAAGGGTAAATCACAAAGATGGACAGAGTCAGGGTTTCTCGGCCTACCGGGGGACGACAGGGGGGACTTCGTTCCCCCTCTGTCCCTCCGTCGGTTCGAACCCCCTAAAAAGGAAATAAAATGAAAAATTAACATTTTCTCCAGAGCTTAATTAAAAACAATATTTGGCAACTCTTGCTCTCGCACTACTGCAGAAATGGAAGGTTGATGAGAGCTTACGCTGCCAGACCAAAGATTATACTAATATTTAAGGTGTTATTAATAAATATTAGAATAAAATAATTTTTTTTTTTAAGTTTCATCGATGAAATTGCTTGCTGAAATCAAAAATGTTATTTATTTTCTTGTAGCTGTTATAGTTTTTTAGTTACATGCATGATGCTTTCGGGAGGCTTGCCTATATATATATATATATATATATATATATATATATATATATATATATATATATATATATATATATATATATATATATATATATATATATATATATAAAATGGCGACTTTTTAGGTGGGTCTTGTTGGCACTTTTTGGAAATTTTTTGTAACACGGCCCTTAGTCGGGCATACAATAAAAATAATAATGTAATTTAGTACAGTTTTATTAAAAGCTTGAATATTCCAGTTATCAGTTTTTGTACCGGACCATCTGTTAAATTGCCTTTACGATATTAATTTATAGTTTACCTTTTCCTTACTGTTTACCGTATTAAAAATGTATTGGGTAATAAAAGTCACAATAATGATAACAAATACGAGAGAATAATGTGGACACAATTCTCTCTACGCCAGTAGTTTCAACACTTTTGAACTATTTATTAAATTATATTTAAAATTTTCATTTCTTCTGGAATCTTTTTTTTCAACTATGAATTAATCTTATGTAATAAAACTTTCAATAATACATAATACGAAAAACAATGGTGGTCCGAGCCACCCTCCATCAATTTGTGGCGGGTGAATCGACCAGTTAGGCCCCGCTTGCCACTAATACAGCTTGATCGTGGGCCATTTTTGCCAGTTTAAAAGCTGTCATACTGAGTACCACTGAGGCACATTGGGCCGATCCACAATTTTCATTTTTATAACAAGCAACCACATTTTCAAAAGTGAAGTTCTATTGAAGGTACCCTAATTTCTAACATTTTTTAAAAATATAAAACTTTCTAGAATTAAATATGATCTAAATAAAACTTGTAGTACTACCCGCATGTACTATAAAATGAGCGAAAATTTTTTTTTTTTTATTATTTTTTATTTTATTTAGAGTGGACCGAATCACCCTTCCTAAAGAGGCGGGCCTGGTCACCCCGCCTGACCTATATATATAGGTATATATATATATATATATATATATATATATATATATATATATATATATATATATATATATATATATATATATATATATATATATATATATATGTAAAGGTATAGCACAGGATTCCACATATTTTCTTAAAAAATTCTGTCTAAAATCAATATATTGATATGTATATGTAGGTCAATATATTAATATTTTATATATTATATTATATTAATATTATTATCTATTATTATTATATATTATAGCGTCGGGCGGGTTGACCGGGCCCGCCTCTTAGGAGGGGTGATTCCAGTTTAATTCTAAAATAAAAAAAAATAATAAATTTTTTTTTTTTTCGCTCATTTAATAGCCACGCGGTAGTACTACAAGTTTTATTTAGATCATCTTTAATTCTAGAAAGTTTTTATATTTTTAAAAAATGTTAGAAATTAGGGTACAAAATGTATTTCAATAGAATTTCACTTTTGAAAAATGTGAGTTTTTTTTAACTTCGTTATAAAATGAAAAATTGTGGATCGATTTTAATTATTTTTTCAGTGGATACACTTGAGTATGTTAGCTTTAAACTGGCAAAGTAAATTTTTGATCCAAACAGTATTAGTGGCAAAATCATGGGGCCTAACTTGGTCCGATTCACCCGCCGTAATAAATTGATGGAGGGGTGACTCGGACCACCATTGTTTTTCGTATTTTACGTATTATTATTGACATTTTTATTACGTATAATTAATTTAAATATAATAAAAAGTTACTTATATTAAGTGAAAATTTTTAAAAAAATGAAATTTTAATAAAAAAAACGAATTCAAAAAAGTGTCAAAATTTTTGAGCGGAGAGGGGTGAATCGGACCACCTTATTTTTATTCTTATTTTATTTATCATTATTGACATTTTTATTACTTATTACGAATTTTAATATGATAAATAATTATTATATTAAGTAAAAATTAAAATATAAAATTGAATTTATACGTAAAAGAGGAATTTAAACAGATGGTCCGATTCACCCCTCAATGGTGGTCCGATTCACCCCTCCACAGTCAGGCTGAAGGAGCTTTATTAAAACTTTAATAAAACTTTTATTATTAGAATTACATTATTATTTTTTTGTGTGCTTATGACCGACTATAGGGCCGTGATTTACAAAAAAAAAAATTCCAAAAAGTGCATTAGGGGAGAGTCGGGAGACCAAGTTATGCCTAAGGTGGTCCGAGTCACCCCGCCTGACGCTATATATATTATTATATATACATATTGATATATTGATTTTGGACAGAATTTTTTCAGAAAATATGTGGACCTTTACTATATATATACCGTAAAACAGGGCAATTCGGTCCAAAATCAGGGGTACTCAAAATGCTAAGGTTTATGGAGACTTTATTTTTTTTTTTTTTTTTTTATATGTTAATGTTATCCTTTAGGAGTAAAATTAGTATAATTGTATTTGTATATATAATATAGGATTAATGTTAGAAGCCGATAAGTAACGTGGACCGAATTGCCCCACGATTTTGGGGGGCGGGGCAATTCGGTCCACTTCAATTTTCACATCCCTAAGAATCCTCATTAAAGTGTTTTATTTAATAAACTATGATAAGTCAGTTTTCATTTTTAAACATAATGGTATTACAATATTATTTTAAGAAATTGGGTTCGAAAACGTAATAAAATGTTCAAGTTTGCGTTCGTTTTTGTCAAACTGCAAAATCTTTAAAAAAAGGCTCGCCTAACGTAAGGAATTTCCTTAATTCTGTAAGGTTGCTATTCTTTTTTATTCTGTATTATACAGAATTAAGGAAATTCTTTACGTTTGGTGAGCATTTTTTTACGATTTTGCGATGTTTGACAAAAATGAACGCAAACGCTGTTTGACAAAAATGAACGCAAGCTCAAGCGTTTTAGGTCTCTTTTTAAATATAATGGTATTACAATATTATTTTAAGAAATTGGGTTTGAAAACTAATAAAATGTTCGAGTTTGCGTTCGTTTTTGTCAAACGCAAAATCGTAAAAAAATGCTCACCAAACGTAAGGAATTTCCTTAATTCTTTTGTATTCTATATTACACAGAATTAAGGAAATTCTTTACGTTTGGTGAGCGTTTTTTTTACGATTTTGCGCTGTTTGACAAAAATGAACTGTAATGTTATTAATTCTGTAAGGTTGCAATTCTTTTTTATTTTATATTACACAGAATTAAGGAAATTCTTTACGTTTGGTGAGCGTTTCTTTTACGATTTTGCGCTGTTTGACAAAAACGAATGCAAACTCGAGCGTTTTAGGCATATTACATTTCGTAAGAACCAATGCAAGAACGAAAACTGCTTAAGGGTCTGGCAACATCATCAGCAGAGTATCCCTGCCGTGTTACTTTTGCGTAAGTGTGAACCATCTTGCTGAAAAAAATTGTACAAGTTAATTAGGCCTATGTTGAAAAACTTTACCTACCTATCTTGCTGTAAAAGTGTAAAAATTATTTTAAACATTATATTTTGGACATCTTTTTGTAAAAGAGTATTAAAAAATTTAATTTAATGAAGATTTCAATGTGGGCCGAATTGCCCCACGCAAATTTTTAAACCTGGACCGAATTGCCCCATGTTACAATTTTTATAATAAAACATATTTATCTCTTGCCTGAATGACTCCAACGATTGCATTAAGGTTATAAACTATTTTTAAGTACTATATCTTGGTACCAATAATGTAGTACAATTATTTTGACCTGTATGATTCTTAGCAATAAGCCTAAAATTTACCCGATTTTATAGTGCTCAGAAAAAAAAATCACAAAATTAATGGACTTAAATTAAAGGTTTCATAAAAAATTAATACCTAAGACATAAAAATACATTATTTTACATCTTTAAAGATATATTTTACATCGTATAGGCTATTTTGAGCCACTGGACCGAATTGCCCCACGTGGTCCGAATAGCCCCACGTGGACCGAATTACCCCATTTTACAGTATATATATATATATATATATATATATATATATATATATATATATATATATATATATATATATATATATATATATATATATATATATATTTGTATGTACTGAAAAAGAATTTTTGGTTCCTGCCGGAACCGGAACCAGAATTTTTGGTTCCGGCCGGAACCGGAACTTTTCGACTTCCGCTACACCTTACATATTCTACTTAAAACTTGTCTGATTAACAAGTGGAGTCTCTCTAGAAGTATCTGGCATCTTGTCATATCCATACTGTGAGCTCTTAGTTCTGTAAGCCAAAATTTGGATAGCGGATCAATCAATTTATTAAGTAAAATAGGAATATACTATATAAAGTTCTACGGGTCTTCAAAGTTTAAAAAGCTTTTTTCAGAAAAGCTTTTTTTTAAAAAGCTTTTTTCAGAAAAGCTTTTTTTTAAAAAGCTTAACATATCACGTTTAACTCTACAACATGGAGAGCAACTTATTTTCCTACATAATAACATTTCAATATTCAAATAAATATATACATTTTTAAGTAAGAAAATTATGAAATCTTGTTTTAAATTTTTTTTAAATTTTTGCTTAAACAGTTTAGTTAATATTTTGTTTTGTAGTAGTTTCTACTTTAAAGTTAATTTCTTTTAATAATAATAATAATAATAATAATAATTTTAGTTCACTGAGAATTTAAAATATCGTCTGACTGGACCCTTTTTGATATAGAAATTAAAAGAATAACACAGAATCTAATAAACAATAACTTCCCCCAGTATATTATAGAGAAAACTATAAAGAACACTTTAAATAATTTATTTGCCAATAACATCAATGAAAACGAAAACGATAAGCTCGTAGTATATTATAAAACTGAAAATATTAGTCAGAAAAAGAGGAAGAAAACAAATTAAAATTAATTTTAAAAGAGCATATTAAAACAAAAGACGGGAAGAAGCTTATATTAAGATCCTACTATAAGCCATTGAAACTGAGCTCGTGCTTCTCTACTCGTGAAGCACTTTCGGATGGTGAGAGTAGTAACGTTGTGTACCGATTTCAATGTTCTGAAAGTGGATGTAACGCCTCTTATATCGGATACACAACGAATACCCTCAACATGAGAATGTCGCAACATAAGTATAAGCCGAGTAAAGTATTTCAACATTTTAAAGAAGAACATAACAAAAATCCCGATAACAAAATAAAAGAAAACTTTTCCATCATAACAAGAAAGAATGATTTTTATGAATTGCGTCTAGGGGAATCATTGCTCTTAAGGAAACACAAACCAGTAATAAATATAAAATATAATGAAATGTCCAATTTTTTAAACATATTTAAATAACAAAAAGTCAATGCATGTTAACTTTTCTAACTTTTTAAAATTATTAATTTTATTTATTTATTTTTGTTATTAGTTTAAACTATATTTATATTATAAAAATTGTTAAAATCTGAAAATAAAACTATTCCTTGAAAATGTCCGAAGTATACGGACGAAAGCTTGGTACATTTATGAAATCAATAGTTTTATTTTACTCCAGAATAATATTGAAGAAAATTTCTTCTGTAGAAAAAAGTACTTTCAGGAGGCTTGAAAAAGCATCAAAATCATACAAAATAATAATAATAATAATAATAATAATAATAATAATAATAATAATAATAATAACAGTACCCTGTACAAATTTTATTTATCCTCAAGTCTAGATTCTAGAGCAGGGTTGGCACAAAAAAAATCAAATGATTTAAATCAACTGATTTTTTAACGCAATTTTTTTAATAAAAAAATCATGAGTTTTTTTATTTTTTAGGCAAATTTTTTTCTAAATTAATAATTAATCCTAGCCATCATCTAATTAATGATAAGTATATTTCATCTATAAGATAAGTAAATTCATCAATGTAGTTGCAAGTCATTTTTAATAAAGATAAATAAAATTAGAGTAATCAGATATTATACAGTTTATATATAATTTAAATAACTTAATTAAACTAAATTATAATTATATTTACTAAACTTATTATTAATTAGGTAATTAGGATTATTTTCTAATTTTATAAAAATAATAATTAAAAAAGCAATTTGTCTCTAAAAAAAAAAATCAAAAAAATCCCCAACCCTAGAGTATTAAAGCTACCGGTTCGAGTGTGAAAATATTGTTTCATATTTAAAGTTTTCGAAACTATAGAGTCGAGGTCATTTTATCATGATATTTGTTCACATATATCAATTTTCTATATTATTTTTTATGCATATTTATTGATTTTTTAAGAAAGACATTTGAAAAGTAGAAAGTTCCGGTAAGTTCAGACTGGAACCAAGTTAGCTCCAGCCGGAACTGTAACTTCTAAAAAATCGGAACCTGGTTCCGGTCACATCCCATAATATATATATATATATATATATATATATATATATATATATATATATATATATATATATATATATTTTTATATATATATATATTTATTATTTATATATTTTTTATACTTTTATATATATATATATATATATATATATATATATATATATATATATATATATACCGGTATATATATATATATATATATATATATATATATATATATATATATATATATATATATATATATATATATATATATATATATGTATATATATATATATATATATATATATATATATATATATATATATATATATATATATATATATATATATATATATATATATATATATACGGGTATATATCAATTTTTAGGCAAATATATATTATTTTACCATATTTTTAATAGCACTTGTAAAATATATCTGGTGGCATATTTTGCAACAAGAAGTTGAAGAATTTTTTTAAAATGAAACAAATTAAAGACAGAGATCTATTTTCAGTAAGTAATACCAAATATTTTTAAAAAGTTGTCTTATAAATGGAAATAATGTGATGTTTCCAGAAAGAACTGGTATTTGAATAGCTTCTAAGTTTCAAAGGAAATTGTTTCTCACATTCCTTATATATTTAATCCGTGTAGCCTATATATACCTGGTATATATATATATATATATATATATATATATATATAGGTAGCAGTATATATATATATATATATTTATATATATATATATATATATATATATATATATATATATATATATATATATATATATATATATATATATATATATATATATATATATATATATTTTTTTTTTGAAAACAAAGCTAACTATTCTATAATATCTATTATCTAACACAGAAAATAAATTAGAGTATCAACTTTTAAACTTTCTTCTAGGAGTTGGCCTCTTTCTTTTTTTTTGTACTGGCAATGGTTGTCAAATTAAAGTAATCACTTATATAAGATCTTAAGATTTAGTATGATAAGAGAAATAAACCCAATGAAACAAGTCAAAACTATAAATTGGAATTTAGGCTACCAAAGCCTAGTTTGTCCAATACTATTAATCAATCAATAAAGAATGAAAAAAAATGCTTTACTTTCACGGTATAGCACAAATACTTTAATTTAACTTTTATGGAACTGTGTCCTATCCTGTTAATTGTTCCTTTCCTCCTTTGCCTTGTTAAACAGCCCTGAAGGCAAGAGTGTTTCCTAAATAATACGCCTTTCCTAATATAACGTCCTTTCCTTTATTCCTTTATTCCTTTAGTTCATTTAAGTCATATATCATATAGTTTATATTTTAATAGTTCATTAGATTCATTAAACATTTGTATATTAAAATTATTTAACAAAGTAAATACAAAAAAAACAATCATTCTTATACCTTTCTCTCTCTCTCTCTCTCCCTCTCTTTCTCTCACTAACCCCTATTTCCCTCCACATAGTCTTTTATACCTTTCACATCCACTCTGTTCTTTGTAAACACATCAGCCAATTGATTCTTAGTATCCACCCATTCCACATTTGTAATTTTTTCTATTCCAACATTAATTCCACTTAATTCATGCCACATCTATTCGCAACCCCTTGCTTAATACTTTCATTTCTGAATAAATTGCGCTCTTTAGAGTCTCACTATCCGTATACACCCTTATAGGTAATCTTTCACCACCAACTACCTCTTTCCAACCCTTTTTTCAAACATCTAGATTTCCATGCAATTGGGTATTTATTCCCCTTTTTAGCTTTCAAACATACAATATAACTAACCTGTGGGTTGACCCTTTCCTCATTACCTTAAGACACATCTATATATACTTCAACTTCCACACTGCCTTCAAGTTAACCCAACCTAATTCCCATGTTTATACTCTTCCCTCTCTGCAATATATTAATTAACTTCCTCATTTCTTCTACCTTACCACTTTTAAAGAACCTACTTCTATCACTTGCAGCATAAGATAAGTCAGGTCTAGTCTGCTCACTTAACTGATTCACTTGCCTAGGGTTGGGAAAAAAACTGTTTTTTTCAAATCATGTTTTTTTTCAAGATAATTTTCATGTTTTTTCGTTTTTCAGTTTTGTTTTTCATTAAATGTATTTTTAAAAATATAAAGAGGCTAATATGATATTTCACTTGAGTATTTTCATTTTTCAAATATAAGGATACTTGAAATTAAACAAATATGCCATTATGATTTATAAAATAGCAGAACTACCTTTCTCTTATATTTTATCAATTGTTTTCATTACAATTTACAGTAGGTTGTAGCCTGCAGACTGCTGTTTGTAGGCTTCTACTTACTAATTTAACTATGTATTTTACATTTGTATCATATAATCATATTTATAATTTACTTTTAAATATTAATGTACAGTATATTATATTTATATAGAATGAGTCTAAATGACAAAACTCAAAAGTGACTTAATTAAAGGATACAAAGGAAATAATAAAAATATTGAAATTAAAATTATACCAAGATTGTAAATGAAGGAGGATGAGTGAATGACTAAATTAAATATTTGGCTTTGGAATATCAACTTTTGATTCACTAATCACTAATCCCCACTCCACAGCCCCCAGTCACTACTGGTACTGACTACTGTGCTGTGTGACTACTGTCCAAAACTCATCACTGAGCTCATCAGCATGATCAACCACATTGAGCTACGATATGACTGATAGAGATCTGATATCTCAAGTCGTATGGTATACGTATGAGCATGACAGTGGTGAAGGAGCAGGGACAGTAACAGGACTCTTAAGCTTAGCTTAAGTTGGCAAATTTTCAGAATTTCCTAGTTCTAGATTATGAGCAATAAATACTAGTTTTTGCAACGTCTACACAACAAAAGTTATATTTCATGCGAGTAGGGTTGCAAGATTAAAAAAACAAGTTTGTTTTTTTCTGAAAAAAAAAAAAAAGTTTTTTTTTCATGAAAAAGAAAATAGCCTGAAAAAAATAAGTAAAAGTTTGTTTTTTTCGTTTTTTTCATTTAAGTTGTGGAATTTACATGTTTGAACAATTATATTATAAATTTTAGCAAATATGCTCTAATTTGGACATTTTTGGGTTCTAATTTCCTACAAGGTGGAAGCCCCTGAGTTTGTGTTCAAAATTTTTATGGGTTTTCCATATTTTTATTTTATATTCTGAATTTTGATATTCATAATATTTTGTTTGTGGCTTCATTAATGTTTTCTTACTCTGTTTCAGCTTTCAGCAACATTTTTATCATAATTATTTAATCAGAATTTAGAATTGCCATGTGCAAAAAGTCATGTGACTATACTTTTTAAGGAAATAAAAGGTTGCAAAGGCTCTCGCATGTAGGGTTGGGAAAAAAAATGTTTTTTTCAAATGTTTTTTTCAAGAAAAAAATGTTTTTTTCATGTTTTTTTCAGTTTTTTTCGTTTTTTCATTAAATGTATTTTTAAAAATATAAAAGAGGCTAATATGATATTTCACTTGGTATTTTCATTTTTCAAATATGAGGATACCTGAAATTAAACAAATATTCCATTTTGATTTAATAAAATAGCAGAACTACCTTTCTCTTATATTTTATCAATTGTTTTCGTTATAATTTATAGTAGGTTGTAGCCTGTAGGCTTCTACTTACTAATTTAACTATGTATTTACATTTGTATCATATAATCATATTTATAATTTACTTTTAAACATTAATGTATATTATATTTATATAGAATAAGTCTGAATGACAAAACTCAAAAGTGACTTAAAGGATGCAAATGAAATAATTAAAATATTGAAATTAAAATTATCCCAAGATTGTAAATGAAGGAGGATGAGTGAATGATTAAATTAATTTGGCTTTGGAATATCAACTTTTGATTCACTAATCACTAGTCCCCAGTCACTAATGAGTCCTGACTACTGTGCTGTGACTACTGTCAAACTCATTATCACTGGGCTCATCAGCATGATCAGCCACATTTAATTTTGATATGACTGATAAGTCTGATATCTCTACCGTAAGAGTATCTTGAGAGAATGACAGTAGTGAAGGAGCAGGGACAGTAACAGGACTCTTAATAGCTACCTTAGCATAATCATCTCTCTTGGTGTTCAAATTTTAATTCTCTAGTTCTAGATTAAAATAATAAATATTAACCCTTTCCCTGCTGAGGACGTCAACGTTGTCGGCACGAGTAATTGTCCCTTCCCTGCTGAGGCCGTCAACGTTGTCGGCACGAGTAATTGTCTTTAGTATGACTGATGCCGACTACGTGTCATCATAAATCGTATTCGTTCTATGCAAAGTTCAGCTATGAACTCTTTGGTTTCCTTTCCAAATTTACGTTATACTACATTTATCTTGTGACCTTTGGCAATTTTAAGACCTGTTTGAGCATATAAATCCTGGCCCCGCCTTCAAATGTAGTTAGTATGAACCAAGCGCCATCAGCATGGGAGCTATTTCAAAGCTCGGTTTTATTGAAAATTTGGCTTATTATTCTAGATGCTGGGTTGATTTTTTATCATTGTATCCCCCTTATCCCCCATCCCAATGACTTTCTTCTATACTTGGGAGCCCCTCAATCTATTCCTTTTCTTTCCTCCCCCTTACCCCACCCCCAATGTGTACAAAATTTCTTCATTTTATCTTACTTTCATTCTTCTTACTTCCTCTTCCAGAAAGGATTTTCATCCTGTCCTCTCTTCTTTATATATATATATATATATATATATATATATATATATATATATATATATATATATATATATATATATATATATATATATATATATATATTTATATATATATATATATATATATATATATATATATCAACAACAATATATATATATACCATTATATATATGTATAATATATATATATATATATATATATATATATATATATATATATATGTAATATATATAACATATATATATATATATATATATATTATATACTATATATATATATATATACATATATATACTCTATATATATACTATATATATATATGGTGGAGAGTAAGTAATGTGTTCAAAGAGGATATTGCTGGAGGAAATAAGAGAGGCAATTAAAACGCTAAGAAATGTAAAAAGCCCAGGAACCGATGGACTGAATGCTGAATTATACAAGACTGGAGAAGGAGTGAGTATGGCTACTAGAATTACTGAATGAGATATGGGACAAAGAGAGAATACCTGGCGAATGGAGTAGAGCGGTGATTTGCCCTATATATAAGAAAGGAGATAAAAGAATTTGTAACAACTACAGAGGAATAGCTTTACTGAATGTTGCTAGCAAATATACGAGAGAATATTGGAAAGGAGACTGAGAATCAAAGTTAGAAGATAAACTAGGAAGTTGGCAGTATGGCTTCAGAGCGGAAAAAGTACAATGGATCCAATCTTCTACATGAAAATGATGATAGAAAAAGCAATAGAATGGAATAAAGGAGCAGATGTGGCATTTGTAGACTTTGAGAAGGCCTTTGATAGGATTGATAGGGAAAAGCTATGGCGAGCACTGGACGAACAAGAGTATGAAATACCACAAAAATTAAAAAGAGCAATAAAAAGTACACACTGCAGTACAAGAAATAAGATAAGGGGAGAAGTAAGAGAAGATAGGTGAGTTCGGGAGTGAGACAGGGCGTGCTCTCGCCCCTGCTATTCATATTATACATGGATTACGGACTGAAGAGAATATGTAGACAGGTAGACAATGAACACACACTGCTATACGCAGATGATGCAGCATTGATAGCAGGTGAGGGAGCGGACCTGCAGGAAATGTTGAACAGATGGGATGCCCAAATGGGAGAAATCAGTATGAAGATGAACACTGAGAAGACGGAGGTAATGAGAATAGCTAGAGAAAGAACAGAACTGAACATCAAAATAGAAGGAAGAGGACTACAGCAGGTGGATAAATTCTAATACTTGGTAGTGATGTTGGAAGGGAAAGGAGGTCAGGGAGGAGAGATAGGCGAGAGGATAAAGAAGTTCTCTTAGAACGTAGGAGCATTATACCCAGTACTGAAAGAAACCGCTATACCAAAAGAAGTGAAAATGGTGATATATAAAACAATACTGAGACCATTACTAGTGTATGGATCAGAATGCTGGGCACTGAACATAACACAAATGAGAAGAGTGGAGGCGGCGGAGATGAGGTTGCTGAGATTGATTGAAGGAGTTACCCTGAGAGATAGGCGGAGAAGTGAGGAAATACGGAGAGAGCTGAGAATTGGATCAATAACTAAACATATACAACAGAATCAACTGAGATGGTATGGACACCTCAAGAGAATGGAAGAGGGAACTGGACCAAGAAAGATGCTGGAATGGACGCCAGAGGGCCGTAGACCTGCGGGCAGACCGAAGAAAAGATGGAAATGCGATGAACGTCAGAGGAGTGTCTATGGTGGATGTGGAAGAGAGAAGAATGTACGAAGATAGAAACCACTGGAGGAGGTTCTGCAGAGGTGACACCTGACAGGTCAATACAGATCTACCAGAGGGGATGGTGAATAAGGTGAATATATATATATATATATATATATATATATATATATATATATATATATATACTATATATATATATATAACAACAGCAATAACTATATATATATATATATATATATATATATATATATATATATATATATACTATATATATATACTATATATATATATATATATATATATATATATAAATATATACTAAAACTATAACTATATATATTATACTATATATATATATATATATATATAAAAGGAATAGAAAAATATTTGTAAATTTTATCGGAAGCAGATTTATTTTTTACAAATTATTAAAAGCGGTAGCTATATATATATATATATATATATATATATATATATATATATATATATATAACTATATTATATATGTGTATATATATATATATATATATATATATATATATATATATATATATATATATAAGCAAAATAAATACACACGCTGACCCAGCACTGACACAGCGAAGATAAATAAAAATGTGCGTATTTCTACCATCATGAGTGGTACACACACTGACTCAGCTGACACAGTGAATTTCTAAATTCTGATTAAATAATTATTATAAAAATGTTAATGAAAGCTGAAACAGTAAGAAAACATTAATGAAGCCACAAACAAAATATTATTAATATCAAAATTCAGAATATAAAATAAAAATATGGAAAACCCATAAAAATTTTGAACACAAACTCAGGGGCTTCCACCTTGTAGGAAATTGGAACCAAAAACAATCCAAATTAGAGCATATTTGCTAAAACTTATAATAAAATTGTTCAAACATGTAAATTCCCCAACTTAATTGAAAAAAACGAAAAAAACAAATTTTTACTCATTTTTTTCGGAAAAAAACGAGCTTGTGTTTTTCCTTTCCCAACCCTAGTTTGGACATACAGAAAGGATGGATGATAGTCAGTTGGTGAAGTGGATGTATAGTGGTGAGTGTGCTGGGATTTGACTGGCTGGGAGACTGAAGAAAAAGTGGATTGAGTCAGTAAAGGAATGCCTGAAGGAGAGGAATGTGAGCTTGGGAGAGGCTAGAAAAAAGGTGCTTAACAGGAGTGAATTGCAGGGTTTTGTGAGGGGTGTTGTTGAGGGCTTTGCCCAGGAGATGAACCCCACATTTACAAGATACCACAGTAAGGCTCCGCCACAGGGTGGATTTTTCTGATTGTGACGATTTCTCACTGGGGATATAATGGGGATGGTAAAGGGGGAGGCTTTCTTTTCAACTTGCATCATTTTCTTCAACTGCTTTTCTGTTCCAGTGCATGCTACGTACCTCAACCCTAATCTGGGGATAGGAGGAAGATAATAATAATAATAATAATATATATATATATATATATATATATACATATATTTAGGTATTCTTTATAGCAACATATATATAACATATACTATTATATATATACTTCTTATATCTTGGGAGAAAATATATATATATATATTTTAATATAAATATATATATATATATATATATATATATATATATATATATATATATACACTATATATATAACCTATACTACTATATATATATATATATATATATATATATATATATATATGTTGCTTTGCTGTTATATATATATATATATATGCTTAACATATATATATATATATATATATCTATATACTTATTAACTATGCTATATATATATATATAATATATCTATATAACATAACTCTTCTTCTTTCATATATATATAACATATATATATATACTTATGCCGCCCTGAATAGTTTGTTGTATTAAAATTATTAATTTCAAATTCTTATTTGGGTTAAAGTGGCAAACATGGAGTAAAAAGGTCCAAAAAGGAAAGGGACCAAAATCCAAGAAAACAAAGAAAGAAAGAAGAAAAGTGATGAAACAGACCTTTGTTTTGATAAACGTAATCCCTATTTCTTATAAAGAGTAAGATTATTATACATTTCTTAAAGATATTTAATGATTATAAATCCAGTGATTCCTGTCAATCTACTGACTCTTTATTTTTAGACCAGACTTTTAATACCATAAACTTTCATATATATATATATATATATATATATATATATATATATATATATATATATATATATATATATATATATATATGTATAACTACTTCTTATAACTAACTATATATAACCAGCAACATCTATATATATATATATATAACCATACATTATATATATACCGTATATATATATATATATATATATATATATATATATATATAACTGCTATATATATACTATATACTATCTATATACCTTATAATATATATATGCTTGTATAACCAACATATACATATATGTATATACTATGCTGCTATTATATATAATATATGTATGCATAATAATATATATATATATATTTAGCAACCAACCTTATATGTATAGCAGCAGACCAGCCATATCTTGTTTTTCATATGTTCATGAAAAAAAATCTTTCTTGCCCTTGCAGCAATAGCAACAGCAGCATAATATTTTCCTTGCTTTGTATAATATATATATATATGTATATGCCGGGCCTTTATAATATAGTATAATATAATAATATATATGTAAACTAACAACCAACTTAACAACCCTTCCAACAACATATATAATATATATATAATAATAATAATATGTAACAATATAACATATCATAATAACTATATGTATAGCTCTAACTGCTCGCTGCTCAAAAAATAACAACAACAACATATAATATATATATGTATGTATAGCAACAACAGCATATAATAACAGCAATAACCAGCTATGTAATATATATACTGCTGCTAACTGTATATGTAGCAATATGTATATATATATATATATATATATATATATATGGGTAGCCACAATTTAATTGTTTAAAGGAGAGTGTTTTGAATAGAACTTTACCGATAAAATAAATTTTCTATAACGCCAGTTTTCAAAGAAAATGTTATTAGAGAGGAATCAAGGACATCTCGAAATTAGAGAATACATAACATTTTTAAGATTTTGTATCCATATTAAATATAATATTCCTAGTAAATAATTATATAAAATTTATTGATGAAATTTATATGGTAATATAAGCTCTTACATTATTTAGCATCATATTTTGCGTCTTATTTAAGTAATTTTATTTTGGTACAAATATATTTTCTTATGATCATACATGCACACACACACACACACACATACACTCTCTCTCTCTTTCTTACGCTGAAGACGTTAAAATGCATTTAAATATTACCATATATTAATTTTACACCATGATATGTAAAGATTGTGTAAATTATATTGTATTTTGCAGTATTTGTTTTTCATCATATTTTATAAAATTGTGGTTTATGTAGATTTAATTTGGTTATTGACCTAGATTGTTAACATGCATTTCGCCATTCTTTTTCAAGGACATGGTCACATATGTCACATTTTTTAAAGACTTGAAATAAATCCTTTCAATAATATTTGCGTGCAGTGTTTTATTATATAGTTTTGTTTTTATATAGCCTTTCTTTTTATATAAAGTATTATTGCTTAAATTGTATAATACTTTATTTAAAAAAATAGTTATAAAATTAAAAATGTGACGCTAAAATTCTATCAGTTTTGATGTACATTTATTTTGTTTGGAGAGAGAAATTCTGTTCGCTTTTAAAGTTTTTTTTTTTTTCTTTTTTATTTTAAGTATTTTACCATTTATGTAACTAAATAATATAAAATATTATATAATATAATGTTTTGGACATCTTTTTTGGGAATTGGGATTTTATTGGTTTGTTTACATATAGCAAAATACATATATACAAAAATATCCAACTCTGAAACATCACAAATGACACACTTCTCCTCATCAACAATGATCAAATATTCACATACCAATCAATAGAAGTAAAAGTCAGTAGAAAAATATACAATCTAACTAATATTTATATCCCTCCATCCACATCTCAGTGCTGCCCACAGGATTATATTTCAAACTATTCCCCTTAACTCAATATTATAATTTAATATTGGCTGGAGACTTCAATGCACGTCACCCTGCATGGCTTAACACACACACACACACTAACACACACACTAACACACACACACAATATGGACAGTTGATGATGATGAAAATTAAGGGGACGTTGCGCGTAAGGATTCCTAACAACACTAATGTAATTTTTTTGGGATAAATTATAGACCAATCGAAAGAGGAAAGATTTCTCGACAATATTTGTTTTGATGACATATGCAAAAAAGTGTTTAGATTTTGTGTAATTTCTTCTCAAATATCATGAGTCAGTATTTTTAACATCTTTAATCAGCAATTTTTAACAGTGAATTTCTGCTGAACTACAAAAGATTTTTGCAAGCGGATTTCACTGAAATACTTGCCATAGGCATATGTTTTATGAAATAACTCACAAATAGTAGCAATATATAGAGAAAAAAAAATTTATTTTGATTTTTTACTTTAAATCTCTTATTTTCCCCCATAAAATTTAAAAGTTTTATGAAATATGCCAAATGTTTTTATATTTGCATGAATCATACATCAAAATGTAGTTCAATGCATACAAAATTGAAAACAAAAAAGAAAAAATATAAAATAGTGTTGGATTTTTTGTTATACGAGATAGCAGCTCAATGTAAAAAAGTTTTTTTTTAAAAAAAGTCAAGAAGTTGAACTGTGACCAGTGGCCAAACCGTATGCAACAAATTTATATAAATGAAAAAATGTGTATCACACCAAGTTTAAGTTGTAAAAATTTAATTCTAATCAGATAAATAGTAAAAATGTTATAGCCATCAATTATTTGAATTTTTTTTTTTTCTCTTATCTTTTTCAACTAAAAAGAAAAATCGCAATAACTTTTTATTATATATCCAATTATTACAAACTTTCAGATCATGTAATTAGAAAGGATACATATTGTGTTAAGATAGAATTTTTTATTATACCAAGCAGCACATACCACTTGTTCATCAAGGAAAGCATAAATTTTAAATGTTTTCCTGCGGTAGTAGCAAACCATTGGGCGTACAGAAAATTTATCTAAATAAAGGATGTGTATATTGTCGAGTTATAAAGGCCATAAAAATTTCATTTTTATCAGATGAATAATAAAAATGTTGCGTGATAACAATCATTAAAAAAATTTTTGCCAACTCGAAAATAAAAAGCCACGGAAACTTTTTTTTTATTCAAACAATCAGTTTGAAATTTTGCAGAGCGTATATAATTGGGGAAGGTAGACATTTTTGTTTAGTGAAAATTTTGTATACCCAATAGATTTATTATTAAGCTGCTCATAGGAGAAACATTTCAAAGTTTTCAAAAGTTTCTCGTGATCAGCGGCAAAACTGATGAAACATACCAGAATAATTAATCTAAATAAAAATATGTATATCTTATTAAGTACCTAAGCTGTGAAAGTTTCATTGCAATCAAGTAAATATTAAAGTTACACGCCACCAGTTCCATTTTTTTTTTTTTTTTTTTTTTGCTACGAAAATTCATGATAATTTTTTATGATTTTCAGATTTTATGTTACCAGGCAAGGTTTACATTTTTGTTTAGATAAATGTTTTGTAAAAACTCAAGGGTTTGCATATGAGGAACCGCTCGAAAATTTAGAAATTTTCCCATGCACAGAGGCAAATTCGTTCTCCATACAAAAAATTCATTTTAACAAAAAAGGTGTATGTTCCCCAACTATACTTGCTCCGAAAGTTTCATGCTGATCACATAAATAATAAAAAGGTTATCGGGATTTTTCATATATGACTTACCAAAATTGAATACCCCCCCGTATCCCCCTGTAAATTGTGAACAAAATATTTCTTGCCTGTTAAAAATAACCAGACCATTCGAAAGAGCATAAAATTCTACACAAGAAAGTGTTAAAACCTAAAAATCATAGAATTGATGATTTCTACCTTCAAAAGTTAGGAAATCCATACGCGCAACGTCCCCTTAAGTCAAGATAAAAGTGAAAACAGTCCCTGGAGACTTTGAGTAACAAAAAATAGCAAAAGCAACTAAGTAACTCTAATCATGATATGGTTAGATTTCAACAGATATAAGTCCGTTGATGGATGTAGACACCTAGATAACTATGATATTGCTTTTATTTTTTTTCTGCAGTGTGTGTTGCCAAATTTGAATATTTAAAATTTTCCCTTCCTTTTTTTCATTGTTTGCAATCTTGTAATCTTTTTCATAATCATGCTGAATGTTAATATTTTATATTCCTTTGTTCATAATGTTAATATAGTGTAAACCATTTTAAATTTGCAATATAGTTAAAGATAAATTTTTTATTTTTTATTGTATCATTGTTTGCAGAATATTCATGCTGGCCAAATTATCCTTGGTTCTATATTGCATGTTTATAAGTATCACATTATTGTTTGCCTGCCAAACAGGATGACGGGTTATCTACCAGTCATGCATTTATCAAAATCTTACACATTCAGTATTTTGCAAACTTTTTTATTATTATTATTATTATTATTTTTATTATTATTATTATTATTATTATTATTATTATTATTATTATTATTATTATTATTATTATTATTATTATTATTATTATTATTATTATTTATTTTTATTATATTATTATTATTATTATTATTATTATTATTATTATTATTATTATTATTATTATTATTATTATTATTTCGTAAAAGGAAGATGTGTGCATTATTCTTATATAGGGTGCATAATGTACACAGAAATAGGATAGTTAAGTAGAACATGACGTAAGTCCAAAGGAAAGCCCTCCCGTTACTATCTCCTCCATACCCTTAAGTGAGATCTTGTTGCAGTTTAAAAAAAAAATTCACCTAGAGCTTCACAAGACTACGATGGACCCTCACTGTGGTATCGTCAATGTAGAGTTCATCTCTTTGGCCAGGACCACAACCCTACCAACTCACAAAACCATACCATTCACTCCCTATTATGTACCTTTCTTCTCCTCTGCCGAAGTCGCATTCCTTTCCTTCAAACATTCTATACTGACTCAACCAACTATTTCTTTGGTTTCCCAGCCGGTCGATTCACCACACTCACCACTATATATCTGCTTAACCAACCGACTATCATCCGCCCTTTCCATATGACCAAACCATCTTAAAATGCACGTTTTTTCTCATTTGCATCTTTCTTCACACATCACAACTCTTAATGCGTTCATTCCTTATTTTATTAATTCTTCTCAACCTAACACATCCCTAAGATTATTCATCTGAATAAATTGCACCATAGATCTGTGTCTCTTATTCCACACCATAGTTTCATTTCTATACATTAACACAGGTAACAACATACCCTCAAGTTGAACCCTAGTGCACTCAAGACTTAGCCCCTTTACATTCAATAAAGATTTTATTGGGTCAACCTCCTTTCTAAGATTCACAACTTTGCATCATCTGTTTCCTTTTCATCCAACATATAACTTAAATTTTTAAACTCTGATACTTGTTCCAGTTGCACACCATCCAACATGATTTCACACCTTGAACTCTTCTCATTCTTCTTACTTTACCCTTATCTACATGTACGTTTAAACACCTCCTTTTACACACCCTACCGGACCCCTCTACCATTCTTCACAAACCATCAGTCTATCACCTTCCCTTACTACCCCTACCTCAAATTCTTTCATCACCTCATCTGTATACAAATTAAATAGCCAAATAATGGCCATAAACAATAAAACATCCTTGCCTCACTCCACTA
Source organism: Trachelipus rathkii (assembly GCA_015478945.1). Classification (NCBI taxonomy): domain Eukaryota; kingdom Metazoa; phylum Arthropoda; class Malacostraca; order Isopoda; family Trachelipodidae; genus Trachelipus; species Trachelipus rathkii. Next base: position 36,259 of record JABUQX010129425.1, read on the forward strand.
TTAATATTAAACCATTCACGTTCCACTCCATTTTTTCTTACACAAGCTTCATTATCAACATACATACTTTTGATTCCATTCAGAAGTCTACCACCAACACCATATATCACTAGCACTTGCCACAAAGCTTCCCTATTAATCCTGTAATACGCCTGTTGCAAGTCCATAAAATCTAAATTCAGTTTCTTCTTTTGTATTTCCTCTCATTTGTTTCAATGTGAAAATTTGATCAACACACCCTCTACTACTTCTAAATGCATCTTGTTCTTCACCAATCAGTGCCTCAGTCACTCGACCCACTCTTTCAACCAAAATATTGCATATATCTTCCCTACAGCTCTCAATACATTAATTCCCCTAATGTTCCTATATTTCCCCTTATCTCCTGTACACTTCTATAAGGGTACTATTATTGCTCTCCTCCAATCCTTCGGAACTATACCATTCATCCTCCTTCCAAACTATTCATTTACTCCTTTTTTCCTCCTACGTATGCAACTTTTAGTCTCCCATTTTTCCTCCTTAATATATTTCCATACACCTTACACCTTTCTTTTGAAACCTCATCATTGACTTTTAGCATATTCAACCATGCTTCTTTCTTACTTTTAACCACCTGCATCACCTCTTCATTCCACCATTCACAATTGACATTTAATTCCTACTTTAGCATACCCACATACTTCTCTAGCACTACAAGACTTCCTTAATTTGCTTCCAGATTTGTTAATTTTCATCTTGATCACATTCAGCCCATTTACTTGCAAGTGCTCTCACGTACTTTTTCATCTGGATCTATTCAGCCCATTTACTTGCAAGTGCTCTCACGTACTTTTCCTTATAACCTCATTCGCTTAACTTCTCACCCTTAATTCTCCCTCCTTCCTCCCTTCCTTATCTCTTTTCTCTCTGTCTTACATAAAACAACATAATGATCTGATATTCCCATCCCCATCTTCCTCACTGATTTAACGTCCATCACATACTTCTAACATCTCCTTCACCAACACAAAATCAATCATCTCTACCTACACCAACTCACATATACTTATGGACATTCTTGTGCTCGAAGAATGTATTACTTACACATACCTCTCTCCTCACAGAAATCATTCATCTTCCTACCATTCTCATTTTCTCCCACATCCCCAAAGTCACTTGTTATACTATCTCTTTTTTGATCACATCCAACCATTTAATAATAATAATAATAATAATAATAATAATAATAATAATAATAATAATAATAATAATAATAATAATAATAATAATAATAATAATAATAATAATAATAATAATAATAATAATAATAATAATAATAATAATAATAATAATAATAAAATGAAAAAAATAAGATGAAATGTTTATGGCTTTAGAAAGCATCTTACAAATGTTATCTTTTCCTAGGGTAATTTTGCTCCTATTATCCATTTGAGGACATTTATTCTTTTATATTTGCTTAAGAAGGAATAGAAGTAAAACTTGTATCATAGACAATATCTTTAATATTTTAAATTTTTTTTTTTTTTTTGTGTATTAAATATTTTTTTTAACATGCTGTTTATATTATTATTATTATTATTATTATTATTATTATTATTATTATTATTATTATTATTATTATTATTATTATTATTATTATTATTATTATTATTATTATTATTATTATTATTATTATGGAGGTAGAGTAGTGAATATACTCACAGCGATGAAATTATCTCCCATTTGGCTTATGATGTGGAGGGTCTCTTATGACATTCCAGTGCCTAATGGTTTACCTTTTTTTCTGCATTTATATCCACACTCATATTCCAGACAACATCTTACAGACACCACCTTTTATCCGCATATCATATACACATACCGTACTTATACCCACACCCTCTTCTAGACAACATCTTACAGATATTCCTATCCTTTATATCCCTATGTGTGGGGGAGAAAGAATTGCTCACATCGTATGTCATACGTGCCGTAGAAGGCGACTAAAGGAACGATGGTAGTTAGGTTGGCTTCCCACTACCACTTATCTTTTGCCAGGATGCTAATGCATGCCTCGGAGAAGGTCGTGATCGCCGTATGCAACCTTCCATCTTTCGGCGAAAATGTATGAATCATATGGGTACATGAAATGTTAGAGGAATAAATGTTGAAGAGAAGAGGAGAGAGAGAGATGATGTATTTAGAAAGGCCAAATTTGATTTACTCACTGGGACTGAAACAAAGATGAAAGGAAATGGTGAAAATGAGTAGTGTGGTGTAAAATTTGTGTGGGCTAGTGTGGAAAGGAATGAGAGGGGTAGAGAAGGAGTGGCAATTCTAATGAGTGACTTGTGGTACAGAGCTATGGTAGATTTTGTGTGTGAGAGTATTAGAATTCTAATGGTTAAATTTAAGTTTGAAAAGGTCAAGGTATGTGTGGCTGTGGCATTTGGTCCATCTGATGGTAATGTTGAAGAGAGTGAGATTTTCTGGGATAATCTGAATGGTGTTTTGGATGGGGTGAGTAGGAGCTTCAGATTGATTGTGTTAAGTGACCTAAATGGTTGGATAGGTGATCAAAAATGGGATGGTATAGCAGGTGTCTTTGGGGTGTCGGGAGAAAATGACATTGGTAGGAGGTGATGATTCGTGTGTGGAGAGAGAGAGTGCTGTAAGTAAATACTTTCGTTTAAACACAAGAGTAGTTTATAAGGTATCAGATAGGAGTTGGTGTGGGTAGGGATGGTATCGAAGTGAAAAGAGAGAGAGTGTGTGTTGGCTATATCTGGAGATGTTGCAGTATCGTTGTTTGGATGTTTTAAACTCAGTGAGGAGGTTAGGAATGGGATTATCGGATCATTATGTTGCTTTATGTAAAATTACTCTAGTCGGGGCTTGATGGAGAAAAGTGATAAGTAAGGGAGTGGGGTAGACGATTAAAGTGAGAAGTTCGGTGAACAAGGTAATAAGGATAGTTATTTAAAGAGCACTGCAAGTCAAATCAGGTTGTGAATGTGAACCATAGTTGAACCCGAACGAATCTGGACAGCAAATGAAGGCATGTGGTTGTTAGTAGCCCGGCATAAAAGAAGTATGTGGATGTGCTAAAGTATTAAGTAAGAATGTTATCAGTGAGCGGTGGAATGAAGAGGTGATAATGTTATCAGTGAGTTGTGGAATGAAGAGGTGATAAAAACGGTTAAAAGTAAAAAGAAGCGTGGTTGTTGAATGTACTGAAAGCCAATGATGAAGTTTCAAACGAAAGATGTTTGGAAATATATAAGGAGGAAATAAAGGAATACTAAAAGATGCATACATAGGAGGAAAAAAGAGGTAAGTGAGCACTTTTGGACGGGAGGATGAATGGGGACTTCCAAGGGTAATAGGAAGTCTTAATGGAAAGACAGCACGAAAGATTAAGAATGAGAATAAGGGGAATAACCGATGAAATGGATGTGAGGGGAGTGTGGAGGGAACCTTCGAAAGTCTGCATCACATTGACAGTAATGAAGAGTGATAGTGAGTGTCTGTGAGTTTGATGGTGCAACCGTAAGCAATAGGTATTTTGGGGATGGAGTCATTAGTAAGGAGGAGGTCATTGGGTAGAGTGGACGTCAACACTCACAAGAAGAATGCGTAATCTGCCACAGTAATAGATGAAATTACTGGTGAAATGATCAAGAACGGGGCGAGATGCGTGATGGAGTCTGGATTGGGAATTGTGTAGCAGAGCGTTTGAGTGGTTAGGCCTATTGTTCTGATGGGGTTGGAGATGCCAGTAATAGCTACCGATCTCTATTATACAGGGTAATTGAGCGGGATACAGGGTAATCTGGTAGAGAATTTTAATAAAGGGGAAATTAGTTTTTGGAGTTGTTGTATGGGAATATTATGATTGCATGGTATTATTGGTCGAAAGGGTGCATCGAGTGACTGAGTGGTGACTGATTGGTGAAAAAAGGTGCATTTTTGAAAGCGTAGAGCATTGTGTGGATCGAAATCTTCACATTAAAAAACAAATGATTAGAAAATGAGAAAGAAGATGAAATAAATTTGTAATTTAGGTTAATCAATATTTGCAACAGGTGTATGATGGAATTAATAGGAAAGCTTATGGCCAGATATTAGTGATATATGGTGTTGGTTGGTAAGCTTCTGAATGGAATCAAATGTAATGTATGAGATAGTGAAACTTGTGGATGGAATAAAGGAGTCCTAAAAGTGATTGGTTTAACTAATATTAAATAGCGAGTGAGGCAGGGATGTGTTTACGCTCGGTTTATATTCATTTGTATATTCATGGGATTTGAAAGAATTAGTGGTGGTTGGTGGTGGCAAAGATGGTGTTAGAAATGATGGAATGGAAGAGAGTGGAAGGTGCCTTCCTATTATTTGATGATGAATTGGTTTTGTGTGGTGAATATGAAGAGAGTTTGAGAGGATTGGTAGAGAGGTTTGGCAGGGTGTGTAAAGGGAGGGGTTTGAAAGTAAATGTAGAAAGAGTAAGGTTATGGTTCGGAGTTAGGACGTCCTCTGTGTGAAGTTATGCTAGATGGTGAGCAGCTGGAACAAGTGTCTTAAATATTTAGGATATTGTTGGATGAAAAGGGAACGGATGGATGATACAGAGTGTAGTAGGAAGGTGTGAAATGGTAGGAAGGTGGCTGGTGCAGTTATATCCTTGGTGGATATAAAGGGAGTAAGTCTTGAGTGTGCTAGTGTTTTACATAAGGGTATGTTGTGCCTGTTTTAATGTATAGTAGTGAGAATGTAGTCTGGAATAAGAGGTATAGATCTAAAGTACATGTGTTCAGATGACAATCTTAGGGCGTGTTAGGTGTGAGACGAATGGATGATGAAATTAGGAATGAATGTATTTAGAGAGTTGTGTGGTTCGAAGAAAAGGAGTAAATGAGAAGAAAATAAATGAAAGTAAGTTAGATGGTTTGTTATGTGGAAAGGATGGATGATAGTCTTTTGGTTAAGCGGATGTATGGTGGTGAGTGTGTTTCGAATCAACAGGCAGGAAGACTGAAGAAAAAGTGTATTGAGTCAGTAAAGGAATGCCTTGGAGGAGAGAAATGTGAGTTTGGCAGAGGCGAGAAGAAAGGTGTATAATAGGAGTGAATGGCTGGGTTTTGTGAAAGGGTATGATTGTGGCCCACCTGGACCAAGGGATGAACCCTACATTGACGAGATGCCATAGTAAGGGTCCATTGTGGTCCCGTGAAGCTCTAGGGTGGATTTTCTGACTGCAACAAGTTCTCACCAAAAGGTATAAAGGGGGCGGTAAGACTGGGCTTTCTTTACAACTTGCTTCACATTCTTCTACTACTATTCTGTTTATGGTGCATGTTACGCACCTTACCCCAGTCTTGCGGAGAAGGTGGGTGATGATTATTATTATTATTATTATTATTATTATTATTATTATTATTATTATTATTATTATTATTATTATTATTATTATTATTATTATTATTTTAATTATTTTAATTATTATTATTATCTCCTCTCCCCAGATTGGGGATGAGGTGTGTAACATACACCAGAGCAGAAAAGTAGTAGAAGAATATGACACAAGTCGAAAAGAAAGCCCCTCTTTACCGTTCCCTTATAGTAACCTTAAGTGAGAACCTCGCGGTTTGGGGTCCGCAGCCATCCAAAAATCGTCCACACTAAAGGTTTCACAAGACTGAGATGGACCCTCACTGTGGCATCTCGTCAATATGGGGTTCATCCTCTGGGCAAAGCCTACAGCCTACACCATCACCAAACCCCGCCATCCATTCCCTTTTCTTCCATCATATATCCTAAATATTTAAACTCTGAATCTTGTTCCAGTTTGTCACCATCTAGCATTACTTCACACCACGGTCTCCCCTCACTCACTACCATAACCTTACTTTTATCTGCATTAACTTTCAACCCCCTTCTTTTACACACCCTGCCAACCCCAACTACCCCTACCAATCCTCTCAAACTCTCTTCAGATTCACCACGCAAAACTAAATCTTCCACGTACAATTTCAAGGGCACCCTCCACTCTCTTCCATTCTCCATCATTATAACACCTTCCCCTGCCACCCCTACCTCTAATTCTTTCATAACCTCATCCATTACAAATTAAATAACCAAGAGATATAACACATCCCTGCCTCACTCTGCTATTAATATTAAACCAATCACTTTCAACATTTATTCTTACACATGCTTCACTATCGTCATACATACTTTTAATTCCATTCAGAAGCCTACCACCAACACCATATGTCACTAACACCTGTCACAGAGCTTCCCTATTAAACCTGTCATAAATGTAATTTATTTTTCTTCTTTCATTTTTTTAATCATTTGCTTCAATGTAAATATTTGATGCACGCATCCTCTACCACTTCTAAATGCACCTTGTTCATCACCATTCAGTCTTTCAGTCCACATGACGACTTACTCATTTCAGAACCAAATATGCCAGCTATATTATCTTATATATATCAACAACTAATTCCCATAAAAAAACTAAATTTATCAAATTTTAAAAAAAATAGGTATCAGAAGGAAAAGCTCATTCAACTTCCCCCTGAAATTAAGAAAAATTTTTATACAGGCCAAGGCCATTTACTTGTTTTAAAAGTTATTTCAGTAGAATCTTACAAAGATGGGAATTCTAAAAGTAAGTAACTGTAATTTTTTAAATCATTACTTTTCAGTTTAAATTAACATTTTAATTAACACCTGGTTAAATAAAAGGAAAAAAAAAGTTAAAAAAAAAATATTAAAAAAAGTTTAAAATTACATTTAAGTCGTAGGTCAAAAGATTTTATTAATTATTTTTTAGCTATATAATAATTTTGCTTAATAGATAAGTTTAAATTTTTTTTTGTAAAGATTCATATGAATTCAATTAGTAACAAGGGACGCTTTTTTAATTTATTTTAATTTATAATGTAAAGTAAATTAATTAAACGATAGAAAGCATGTCTTATATCCCGCACAATCAGTACTTAGTTCTAAATTTACCTTTATATGATACGTTGAATGCAAGAACGTTACAAATAAAAAATTTTGATTTTGAGAAAACTAAGTTAAAGTTATCATTTTATATTGAATTCAATAGGCAACTGTTACACATTCGATGCCATATCTGAGAGGTAATTGAGGTAGGCTTACACAATTTTGTCAAAAACCAGATTGAATTTAGAACTGTCCAATTGTGGTGAATGTTCGATTTGTACAAAAACTGACCTTCACTTTTGCATTAAATTGTTCATATGTAAAGTACATTTATGGATTTATCTGACTTGTTCGTTGTGAGGCATTTTTTTTACAGTTCAGTTTTGAGATTTTAAAATCAATGTAATGGAAATGCTAAATCTCTGGAAATGTTTTAAATTTAATATATATTATCTATATAATATAATTATATATAATATATATATATACGTATATATAATATATATATAGTAGGTTAAGAATATACTAATATTAATCTATATATATATTATATATTTTATATATATTATATATATATATTATATATATATATATATATATATATATATATATATTCTTCATCTAACTTTTTCTCCCCCCCAAGCTGGGGGGTAAAGGTGCGTAACATGCATCGGAAAGAAAAGTAGTAGAGAATATGAAAAGGCGAAAAGAAAGCCCAGCCTACGCCCCCTCTGTACCATAATTAGTAAGAACTCGTAGTTGTTCAGAAAAAAAAAATTCCAAACCCCCTAGAGCTTCACGGGACCGCGAAAACGGACCCCCACTATGGTAAATCGTCAATGTAAGGGTTCATCCCTTGGCCCACCCGGGGCACAACCAACCCTCGTCACAAACCCGCCATTCTCTGCTAATTATGCACTCCCTTTATTCTCGGCTCTGTCCAAAACTCACATTTCTCTCCTTCAAGGATTCGTTACTGACTTCAAATCCACTTTTTCTTTCGGTCTCACCCAGCCGGTCGATTCCCCCCCAACACACTCGCCACTATTCATCCGCTTTTAATACAACGCGATCGACTATCATCCGTCCTTTCCACATGACCAAACCATCTCAACATACTTTCAATTTATTCTCTCGTTTACACCCCTTTCTTCACAACCACACAACTCCCTCTAATACGTTTCATTCCTCATTTTTAATCCAATTCAATTCTTCTCACACCTAAACATGCCCCCCTTAATTGGTCCATGGCTGAACACATTGCTTTAGACTTACCTCTTATTCCGATGAACATAGGTCTCACTACTCGTGGCATTAACACAGGTAACACATACACATCATTAAGACCTAGCACCCAAAAAACCAATATCAAGACTTTCTCCCTTTACATTTCCACCAACGATTTAATTTGCACCAGCCACTCTGCTAACATTCACAAACTTTCCTACTACATCTGGCATCAGCCGTTCCTTTTCATCCAACCATATTCCTAAAATATTGTAAACTCAGACACCTTGTTCCAGCTGTGCTCGCCATCTCCACATAACTTACACCGGGCTGATCCTCATTCACAAACCTAACCTTCACTCTATTCTAAACGTTTACTTCTCACAAACTCCTCACTTTTACACTCCTGCTAAATCTTCTCTACCAATCTCTTCAAATCTCTTCAGATTACCACACAAAACGCAAATCATCATCCCGCATGATAATAGGTAGGGCAAACCCCTCACATCTCACCTCTTTCTCCTTCTCCATGCATTCTATTAACCATTTCTGCTACCTGATCCGTCCTCTAATTCTTTATAACCCATCCGTATACAAATTGAATAACCAAGGAGAACACATCCCTGCCCCCTGCCTCACTCACTTATTAATATTAAACTAATCATTTTGACATTATTTATTCTTACATACGCTTCACTATCGTCATAAATAATTTTGATTCCATTCAGGAGCCTACCACCAACCATCCATATACTAATACCTGCGATAAAGCTTCCCTATTAATCCTATCATAACGCTGTGCAAATCCATAAAACTTAAATATAAATTATTCTTTCTCTTTTCCCTTATTTTTCTTTCTAATCATTTGTTTTCGATTGTAAAAATGATTTGATCCTATACACATGCCCTACACTCTGAAACGCACTGTTCTTCACCATCAGTCCTTCAGTCACTCTCCGACTCACTCTTTTCGACTAAAATACCAGCATAAATCTTCTTTCCCTACAACACTCAATAAAACTAATTCCTATAATTCCTACAGTTCCCTTTTATCTCCCTTACCCTTATATAAAAGTAAATCTACTGCTCTCCTCCAATCCCATCGCGATACCCTCCATAAACGCTTTTTACACAAGCTTCAATCCATTCAATTCACCATCTGCCTCCGTTTCGTTGCATCATTTCACTAGTATTTCATCTATACCTGCAGATTACCATTCTTCAACTTTCTCACTCTCTTCCCTAATAATTATACCTCATCCCCAAAATACGTATTCCTTCTTGCACTATCAACACACACACATTCACTATCCACCTCTTCATTAACTGTTAATATTATAACA